>JASDQU010690171.1:0-22543 GCA_032191745.1 Picea mariana
GGTGATGTGTCTTTCTTGGTTATTTGTGTTCTTGCTTTGTGATCATATCGTATTTCTATAACTAATCTATACGAATAACGTTAAGTTGCAGGATTTATCACTGATACCCTGTCTTTGATTCTGTAGATTTTCCTGTGCATCTTCTGAATAGCTACCAGTCAAGAGATTCTTAAGTTCTTGTTGATTGTAGTTATTTTCCTTATCTTTCTTCCATCCATCATTTAAATTATCAAGATCCAGTGAGCTTGTTATCTCGCCTTGTGAAAGATTTCTTTGACGTTCGTGGTTGTAACTCAGATTTTATTAAGTACAGACTCCATAGCCCAATGGATGTGTGATTTGTTTCAACCAACTTTAAAAATCCTTTACAACAAAACAAAACTTGTGCCTCTAACTAGCCTAATATCTTAATTCAAACAAAGCTAAATCATATAGAGAGATCCCTCTCTGAAGCTGGAAGGGCTAGATCCCAGCTTTAAAAGTGGTTGGTTAAGGTTACCTTTGTGAGTTTCCTCTTTTCAACCTCTAGGAAATTTACAGAGTGATAACAGGCTGGATCAGAAAGTCTCAGATCACTGCCCAGTGCACCAGGGGACAATTATTAGCCAATCTCTCACCCAGAGAGATTGCTCACAGGTATGACAACCCGCCTCTAGGACAAAATATGGTTCTGACAACCCACTTCTTCAATCGTACCAAGATTTTCCAAAGCATAGGGTTAATCCATTATCATAATTACAACAAAATACCAACTTATATTCTTCTAAATGATGGAGGAAAACAATGGATGATTCCTGAATTACACTAATGCCAACAATATATATTGCATCCCTTAAACTAGACACTTGTCATCTTCAGAATTTACTTTAGCCACTTGGTGATTCGGTCCCATCCCTCGGGAACTTAGGATAAATAATATATCAGTAAATTACACTTTTCAGAAATATTATTAAAATATTCCCGCCCTTTTCCATTTTTCGGTGGAGTTCATCCCCCATCTATTTTCGTCTGAGTTTGTCTACGCATAGTGATGTAATATATTAATAAATTGAGTGTGATACACTTTACAAGAATAGGTGCACTAGCCTATTTGTGTCCCGACTCACCAGCCTAATAGTCACATAGGCTCTCCTGCGTGTGGATTTCACATCAAGGGAGGGTGCACATGTTCCACAGTGTTGCATGCACACAAATAAGTGCCTGAGAATGATTGCGATATATATATATATATATATATATATATATATATATATATATATCACAATCATTCTCAGGCACTTATTTGTGTGCATGCAACACTTTGGAACATGTGCACCCTCTCTTGATGTGAAATCTACATGCACTAGCTCAAGTACACTCAACACTATGGAATGTGCACACCTTTTCTTTGATAACAAACCTCGTGCACTGCACAGGTGCATGAAAAACCAAAACTTGGTACCAACGGCTCACCAACCTATATGTACATTACATTTACACTTGTTGCCAACAGATCACCATCCTATATTCACAACTACAAATGGGGTTCATATTAGGGACATTACATTACCCTCCCCCTTATTTATGCATTGTCCTCGGTGCATTATATACACACATACATACAAAACTTCAAAAAATTCAAAAAGACGAGGAGACTCTATTCGTATAGAATCCTTGTGCTCCCAAGTTGCATCCTTGGGACCATACCACATCCATTGGACCTTTACCAACTCCATGGATCAATCCTGGAGTTGATTGAATTTTCAGTCCAATATGAAAACCAGTCACACTAAAAAATGTCCTTCTGTCTCCACCTGAATCACATTCCAATTAATGACATGATTAGCATCATGTACATACTTCTTAAGCAATGACACATGGAAAACATTATGAATACATAAGGATGCAGGAAATGCAAGCATATATGTGATAGGACCAATCCTCTCTAGGATTTCAAATGGCCCACTCAAGAATGGGAAAAGGCTATAGAAAACCAACTGGATGTTTTTTCTCATCCTTGACCTTCTGACACTCGAGACATCTATCAATAAAATCAACAACTTCCTTTTTCATACTTGGCCAATAGTATTGCTTCTTGACTATGACAATTGTCTTCTGGTAACCTAGATGTTCCACATAAAGAACCTTATGCATCTCTGACAATATCAGACTTTTTAACTCTTGATCATTTGACACATAGAATCTGCATCTATACATGAGGATCCCACTGCGTCTATATAGGAGGATCCCGTCCTCTCTCATCTCATAACCTTCAAATTTCTTCTATGAAATACCTTGCTGTAAGTTTGCCTTTATGTCTACATAGGGTAGATCTGATTTGGAAACTTCTAAAATTCTATCGCACAAATATGTCTCGTACATGCTAATGTCTGTATCATGCATCTCATGCACCCTTCTACTGAGTGTGTCAACCACTTTGTTCTCTTTTCCTCTGATATGATTTATGTCGAAGTCATACTCAATGAGGAACTCTAACCACTTGATTTTTCTGGAATTTAAACTTGGATGTCCGAACAAATATTTCATACCATAATGGTCTATTCTCAACTCAAATATTTTACCCATAAGATAATGCTGCAACATTTTTTAGGCATGCACTATAGCTACCAATTCTAAATCATGAGTAGAAAAGATCCTTTCATGTTATTTCAACTTCCTTGATTCATAGCACACCACATGCCCATTATGACTGAGGATTCCACTAAGTCCTTCCTTGCATGCACACAACGAAGTATGCATCTGGATCATCAATTCTCAAAATTGGTGCACTTGTCAATAAATTATTCAAGTGTTGAAAACTCCTTGCACAATTCAGAGTTCAATCAAATCCCACACCTTTCTTCTGTAAGGACATGATTGGGTGCACAATTTTTTATAAGCCTTCAATAAACCTTATGTAATAACCTACTACTCCCATAAAGGACATTACCTATGTGACATTTCTTGGTGTCGGCCATTCCTCAATGGATTTTATCTTTTTTGGATCCACAATTATACCTTCCTTGTGTTACGGAATAATTCCCCTGTGGAAAGGTGAATCTTCCCTTGGATTACTGAACCCTATACCAAGAGATAAAAACACAAGTGGACACTAACATCCCTTTGAATTTGGCTTAACTAATCAAAAAGGGAGAGAGGGAGAAAAGGTGTGATGTGTTAGCACTAGAAGTCACACCTAGATTGTTGTAGGTGTAAGCCTAGTACCCATCAGAATATAAATGGATTAAATTGGTTTGAGTAGATGGATCAGTAAGACTGTGAAAGAAAGGGAGAGGGAAGAAAAGTGTTTGCAGAGATATTCCATTGGGCATTGTTTTTCTCGTTTAGTCACTTGGGTGAGAAAAACAATGGCACTTACATGCCTAGTTGGGCCCGTTAGACAATACATAGGTTAGTGCATGGATTAAACAATCCAAACAAATGAAATAAACAAGTAAACAAACTAAAACAACTAAGGAAATAAAAACTAGAATGCATAAGAAACTTAGAACCAAAAACAATCAACCAATGACTAAGATTGTGCCACCAATGGATAACTATATTAGTTGGAAAAACATCATAGAGAAAAATGAGGACTTATGAGTCCCCTTTTCCTCCTTGGGAGGGATCTTGAGTTCCCTAATGGAGATATCTTCTTACAATGGAAGAAAAATGGCAAATGATGAAGAAAATCAATGGCTATCCCCTCAAGAGGTGAGTGGAATGGATTATTGCAATGATGCAAGGGAGAATTGAGGAGACATAACAATACTATGAAGATCTTGGTTTCTTAGTGCACCCATGGCCTCCATTTACAGCATTTCTTCAAGGCAATATTCAATTGGTTCTTAGTGTGAACAAGGGGCCCTTTAGGGCATCCTTTGGTCCTTGACCAGACCCCCATTCAGATTTTTCTCAGATCTGAAGGTCAAATCAAGTTGGGAGTTGGTCCATAAGTGGTTGGGGGGGCGACAAGAACCATAAATGTGTCTTTCACAAGTGTGTGTGGATTTTCTTGTACATAGTCATGAATTTGGTGCATTGTGCACTCTACGGGTTTTGTTGGCCCACGTGCTTCCTTTAGTGAGTTTGTGCATGTCAATTTTTGCCCAATTGTATAGTTTTTTCCTTTTGAAATGAATTTTGGTGTTTCAGGTGAACTAATTGATATTGGCATTGCTCTATTTCTACAACCATTTGCATGAAATGTTGCAGATGAAATTCTAGTGATAACGGATGCCCCCTGATGTGTGAGGTTAGGAGCATACGTATAGCCGAAATACATCAATTTTTATTCTACTGAGAGTGCCATTGTAATGAAGAGTGTTGAGAGGAACTGCAAGAGCGATCCATCGAAGGGAGAGGGGAAACTATGGGAGCCAAATATTTCTCTAGGGAGAAAAAAAAGAAAATTTGTATACAAACGAGACGGGCATGTCCCATGCTCATGTCATGTAACTCAAAATGTAAGACAGTAATTGAAGTTGTATGTTGATGTAGATAACTGCAGCACCCTCTGGGGCAGTTTGATAATGGAAGATAACAATTTTGAATGGGGAACATACTCTGAAAAGAGGCAAGAGAACCTGTAAGAAGTGTCGATGACTCGTAAGCATTGATGGCCTAACAAATTCAGAGGTCTTCGGCTAGTATAAAACAACTGCAATAGTCACATAGTAAGATCCACCATAACATGACATTTTGTTGAAGTCGAATGTTATGGGGGTCAATGTAATTAGAGAGAAATGATGGTTCTCTCTATGCCATTTGAGACTCCTTATTATAAAGGTAATGAGAGTCAAGATATTGTCACCCTTCTAGAAACTGTGTTGATGTCGACTGAAAGGGAGACGCGACTCCAAGAAGCAAAGGTATTCATGAAATCCATGGAAATAAGATCAGGAACTTATAGGGAACATCAATGAAGTCAAGATGCAGTGAGATTCAATACTACCCTTGGTTGGGGGTATGTTTGAAGGATGATTGGCAGCAACTGTAAAACTAGATCTAGTGTGAGGGGGATGACTAGATATGGGGTTAAATTGTGCCAGAGTCTTGAAAAAGTGAACAAACTCAGAGATCATAGGTACATGGAATTTGGGATACTCGGTGTTTATGAACGATGTCAAAATGAGAAAAGGAGAGTGGATGCCCCAACCAAGGGTAGCATGGGTTGTGTTGTTGGGGAAATAAGGTCATCAAGGGTGATGACAGAAAGCTAAGTAAATGTTGGAAATAAAGGATTTTTACAATTACCAAGTAAATAAAGAATAATTTAGGACAAGTGTATAGATACAGAAACGGGTGCCCTAGTGCGAGATGGATTGGCCTGTGAGGGCACAAGTTGCGAAAAGAACTCATGGAGGTTGGGGGGGTCATGGATGAGTTTTTGTATGAGGTAGATGAATGGAGGGCAATATGCAGATGGGAAAACTGATTGTGGATGAAATGGAGGGTTAATAATACTGTGGAGGTGCAGTCAAATAGAAACGAGGTGAGATATCTTGGGAGTCCATTGGGAAAGCTAGCAATGTGACAAGAAGAAGTATGCGTATTATTCTCAGAAGTGCATAAGACTATCAGGAATCCCATCCCTGGGGGGTGAAAGTAGCATGAGTGTCAAAGTACCAAGGGGAACTATGAATGGGACAACTCATGTGGGGGAGAGTGGTACTGGGTGACAGTACCAAAATGCAACAGAGGTGACGGTACTGCAGAGCCAGATGTAGGGACCCTAAAGGTGGACATCGAAGGGTGTGACTGGGATATGTAATGGATATTTAGAGGGAATGATTACTTGCCAGTTTCAAACATATACCTAAAGGGGTTGCACTGTTGGTGATGACCAAGTACCTGCACACATTAAAATTGAATACCCAATGTGAACAATAGTTGATGATAAAGAACATATAACAGCTATTTGATAATTTCGAATATGAGCATGCGTACCGGGACATGATGTAAGAAAAATGCTCCCCCGGGCCTAAGTGTAGATGGTGACCTGAAGAATGTGATGGTGTAGATAGTGGGACCATGATCCTATGGTTGAAGATGGATCGATAAACAAAGGCTCTTGGCTCTTGTAACTGAGTGTAGAAGTTTTCCAAAAGGGACTATATATGGTTGGTGGGCCCATAGTGCCACCTCATTTGTATCCGCCACTATAGTGAGTTGACAAGAGCATTTGGAGGAGTTTCAGAGATTATGGGAGCTTGAGTCGACCGATCTGGGAGGTGAGAGATTTAGGTTAGTTTTCCCATCCTCTTGCATGGTATGATTTTTCTAGGGTTGAGTTAGGGGTTGTACAGATGATTGTACAAGGGTAGGTTTAGGGGTGGGCCCACTAATGCGTGGGAGAAGGAAGGATACCTGCACTCATATGTGCGGGTATAATTCCATCACCAGCGCATAATGTGCAGCTATGCTTGACACAACTACACATAGGGGTGCATGGCAGGGAAAAACAAGCACGCATGACATGCACGCTTGTTAGAAATAGAGTTGTGCACTGTGCGCAGTTGTTTCTCAGACAGTTGTGCATCAGTACGAAATTGTGTAGAGAACAGGTGCACATGTGTGTGCACCTATTGGCGTGATATTTTTGCATGGATGCACAGTTTTTTTTTCGACAGATGCGCATTAATGCACAACTGTGCAAAGAACATACGCGAATATGTGCACACCTGTGGGGGTGAAAGTCGCGCACTAGAGGTGAAGCTAAGGGTTGTTGAATTTTTTATGTTTTTGATGAATGATAAGGGTTGACCAAGTATTTTTATGTGGATGCAGGTGATCATATTGTGATAGGAGAGTCATCATGCCAGTCCACTGGAGGGAGTGAGACTGGGAGCTCCTCTGAGAGGCGGTGAGAGAGCAACCAAACATTCAGAGACACTTGCCAGCCTGCGGTTTTCTCAAGTTCTTCGAGTGCCCTTTGATACGGTTGCAGGAGTTCCTACTTTAGTATTTGATATCCATGTGGAGTGATGATATGCATTGCTTCATTGTGAGGGGACAACAACTAACACTCTCAGTTGTTGAGGATGTATACTTTCTGACAGGGCTCCCCTTTCATGGAATGGCCCTACCTGTTGACCCCCAGCTTCCAGGGGATGTGAGATTGATAGACTTGGCATGACACTATTGCTAGGGGTCGAACCCAATGTCTGGTTTAGTTATTTATATTGAGGAAATGGATGAGATTTTTACTTAGTGTATCACAGCCATGGTGGTGAGGATCTATGGATCCTTAGTGACTCAGCAGATCTCGGGAGGTCAGCAGAGGATTGTGGAGAGGGTCCTAAATGGGGACTTTTTTTCTTGGGGGTTGATGATGCACTCTAGAATGATGGGGCATATTCACCGGTGTCGTACCACCGAATCTAGTGAGTTTTCCTTTGGTTCGATCCTGGTGGCATGGTTTCTGGAGAGGGTGCCCTTATTGCGCTTGAGGATTTTGTTGGTGCCTTCAGGGCTGCAGGAGTCACGATTGATGTGGTGGGCCCAGGTGCTAGCTCGTCACAATGAGGGGAGGGTGGACACTACTTCACAACCACTGTGTCACGTGTGTGGAATCATTTTCCAAAGGTGATACTATGGTATCTATACGGTGGGATGGACTACCGGCATGACCTAGACATGGTGTTGCCTCCTAGAGAGGTTTGGGATCATAGAGGTATGTTTGTGCATTTATGTTTTGTGATTTTTGTAGTGTAGCATATGATTATGTATATATGGATGATGACTCTACCTTTGGTTTTTATGTTTGCATATGTGGGGGCCTAAGGTAGTGAGGCTAAGATGGTTGGGGAGCCGGCTCGCCAGGGGCCAGTGCGACCACCGTGGGCAGAGCCACGGGTAGGACAGTGGCGTAGGAGAGATGATGTTGGTGTTGGGACAACACATGAACCAAGGGTAGGACAAAGGAGGAGATTTGATGATGTTGGTGCAGGACCATCACATGAGCCGCAGGTAGAGGTCGATGGAGGGATGGAGGACCTTCGTCGTCGGTTTGAGGAGGTGCTTCAGGGTGTGTCAGAGGGCATGTGGGTCCACATCTAGGATGAGAGGTTCCTGGAGCAGTGTGTGGGTGTTCCGACATAGTGGTGAACCTTGATCTACTGGGTAGATGTAGCGGGGGAAACGATGACTGGTTGACTTCCCCCTGAACCTGGAGAACCCCCAGCTAGTGGGGCACCTCCAGCTAACAAAGGACCTGGAGGGGAGATCTGGGGGAACCATGAGTGCTAGTTTTGGTTTTTGTATTTATTTAGGCTTACGAGCCCATTTTGTACAGAGTAATGGATACCCATTTTGTATAGGGTAGGGGGTACCCATTTTTTACCTATAGGGGTGAGGGGACTCACTAGCCTATGGGCAATGTATATTTTGTACCTTGTAAACATTTATGACACTTCAGAGGAGATATATTTAAGTATGGATACATAGATTTTTGCTCTTGGTTATGTCCACATGTGTTTATGTTTTTTTATGGTTTATGATGTCTAATTTATATGTTGTGACCGATGTATGATGTTTGTGTATATGGGATGATGTGTTGATGTGATAAATGCCAATCTAACACTAGGTTATCCATATTATCTGTTATTTGATTAAATTGTTGTGGAATATGTGTAAATGTAATTGAATCAAAGTTTTGAGATAAGAGTCTAACTTTCAGGTATTTGTGAAAGAGGAAAGGATCGCGAACACGATATACATTGTTGAGTTGCAGGACGACTAGCTGGGAATATAACAAAATGTTAAGGTGATGAATGTGGAACTAACGGGCCTCAATGAGGAGACCAATGATGGTGGCATATTCTTCTTGGTTGTTGGTGGTTGAGCCCAAACATATGTTGCTGGAGTGGAGCAGTTCATGTGAGGGGATATAGAGGGCCCAAGTGGTTGAAGCAAGATTATGTGTCTAGCAGCTAGAACCATCAGCGTAACTGATGTGGTAGGACAATGGAGGATGTATCTTTCAATAACATGGATAGTATATTAGAAATGAGGATTGTACGCGAAAAAAGAAGACTAAAAACTCTACAAATGTGTCCAAAGAAAAATCCTAGTGTAGAATGACTACAGTCAGGCGTAAAAATTCTTTAAGTACAACCCGTTGATGGGTTCATTGAGAGGATAGCCTTCTAGAGAGACCAAGATGTATGCACCTTTAGTGAGGCAGTGTTGGACAATGTAGGGTCCATGCCATAATGACTCGAATTTCCCATGACCGAGAGTATCATGGACAATATCATAGGCTAGGATGAGATCTCCTTCATTAAATGAGCAAAGGTTGACATGGCGGTCAAAGGTATCTTTGGACCATTTTTTAGCTGCCTCATTGTTCTGTAATGAATAATGACGATCTTCATCCAGCAACTCTAAGGTCAGCAAGCACTGCTCCATTGGAGCAGTTTCAGGTAATAGCTCAATGGCAATGTGTAACGTGGGAATTTCACACTCAATGGGGAGGGTGGCTTCGATCCCATGGACGAGATGAAACGATGTAAAATTGGTGGCAGTTTTGAATACCGTGCGATAAGCCCATAATTTTGAAAACAACATATGATTCCAGTTTGTCTTATGTTTGTTGACGGTACGTTGTAGCATGGTTTTGAGGACTTTGTTAATAGCCTCGACCTATCTATTGGACTGAGGATAGTATGGGGAGGAAAAATCATGGGAGAAGCATAACTTTGAGGAGAGTTCTGCAAAGATATCCTTCTCAAATTGTTTACCATGATCGGATACTAAATGTAGTGGAATTCTGAGACAGGTAATGACATGGTTGAAGAAAACATGCATTGTTGTGTCAGCGGTATTGTTTAAGGTAGGCATGGCTTCAGCCCATTTGGTAAAGTAATCTACTACCAAGACGATGTACTTTTTTCCATTACTAGATGGAGGATTGAAAGTTATGAAGTCTATTCCCCATTTACAAAAGGGGTTGGTGGTCATGACAGGATGTAGAAGAGAGGGTGGCACTCGTGCTTTTTTTTCATAAAGATGGCATTTGTCGCATCGCTTGATAGCATGGATGCACTCATGAAACAGTGTGGGACAGAATTATCCTGCTCGAATGATATTTTGGGCAGTGGTCATACTAGAGAGGTGGCCACCGCAAGCGTTGATATGGAAATCGTTCAAGACTCTACCTGCTTCATCGATGGTCAGACATCGGTGGAGTATAGTGTCGACCCCACGTTGGTACAAGACGTCACTGATAAGGAGGTATTGAGGGGTCTGATGGAGAATGTGCGAATGATTGTCTCAAGAGAGATGAGACCCAAAATTCCATGTCCGAAGGTAGACGAGAAGGTTGCCATACCAGGGGTCAACAGAGGGGATGAAGAAGAGGTGTTCGTCGAGAAAATTTGTATTGACAGGTGAAGCTTTAGTATCTGAGGGAAACGTTGTAATGAGTTTGGAGAGAATGAGTGCTTTCTTTCTTTTGGGAGTTGAGAACTCTAGGTCATATTCTTGGAGTATGACAATCCATCGAGAAAATTTTCCATTAATATGTCATCGACTAAGAAAGTACTGCATGGGATTAGAATCTGTTATGACTTTGGTAGTGCGAAGCAGGATATAGTGACACAGTTTCTGAACTGTGAGAGCTAGTTTCTCATCATGATTGTATTTCAGGTGTGGTCCTGAAAGATTTTTACTGATGTAGTAAATGACATGTTCTCTCCCATCATCCCCTAGTTGGACGAGGACTCCTGCTATTGAGACGACTAAGGATGATTAGTAGAGGAGGTAATCGTGATCATAGTCTGGGGGACTAATCAAAGGGGCATTGTATATGGCCACTTTTAAATCAGCAAAAGTAGTTTGATCATGTTCATCCCATCGAAATGGTATATCATGATGTAGTAGGTGTGGAGGAAACCATGTACGCTGGTGGCGTAATCTGGATCAAAGAGACATAAAAATTTATATTTTCCCTATAGTCTCTATAGTTGGCATAAATTTCTAGGTGGTGGAATTTCGGTGATAGCTTGGACCTTGAGGGGGTCCACTGTGATGCTGTCTTGAGAGACAATGAACCCCGGGAGGCAATTTCGGTGATAGCTTGGACCTTGAGGGGGTCCACTGTGATGTTGTGTTGAGAGACAATGAACCCCGGTGACGCAAAATACATAGTTGAGAGGGTTCAAGTGGATATTGTACTGGATACATCATTGAAAGATGATGTGTAAGTCGTCTAAATGTTGAGTTCATTTCTTGGATAGAGCAGTGAGTTCATCCAAATAAGCGAGCAAGATCATGGAAAACATAAGTCATGGCCCGTTGAAAAGTAGTACCTGCATTTTTTAGTCCAAAAGGCATGACACGATAATAAAAAGTACCCCATGGGGTAGTAAAAGTGGTTTTATACTGATCTGCTGGAAGTATTTGGATTTTATTTTAGCCGGAGAGCCCATCCATGAAGGACAATGCCTCGTGGCTGATACAGTCATCGATAATTTGGTCGATGAAAGGGGTTGGAAACTTGTCTTTGGGACAAGCATGGTTGAGATCACGAAAGTCGATGTAGACACAAATAGTTCCATGTTTTTTGTTAATGGGGATGAGGTTGGAAACCCATGAGGTATAAGCAATGGGGTAAATGAACCCAACGGTGCCTAACTTGTTAATTTCAGCTTTGATAGCTGCAGATTTGGATGGGTGAAGTGGGCATTTCTTTTGATGGACTGGGGTGACATCTGGCCATGTGTCGATGCGATGTTCGACTATAGAAGGATCAAGGTCGAGCATCTTCGTATATGACCAGGAAAAAATATCCCTATATTTCTGAAAGAGAGCTTTGTAAGATGTGAGTTCCTCAGGGGAGCATGCGGCGCCAATGTTGATTTCTTCTATGATTCTCGATTTGATGGAAATGTTGATTTTGACAGTGGGGGAGATATTGGCCATGTTGCCTTCTTCAAAATCATCTGGGGTAGGGATAGGGTTGTTGAACTAGTCTATATGCCCTGACAGAATAAATTCCTTGGTTTCAATTGCACATACGAAGGCTTGGCTAGGAGGGTTAAAGGATTCCTGTGAGAGAAAAATCTCTCGGTGATGGAGTGCATTCCATGGGAAATCGGGGGTAGTGAGTTCCTCCACGATATCTTCGTCGCAGTGGAAAATGTGAGAATACAGGGGATCCGGGGAGGTGGCATGAGTAAATGTTACAGTGTGATTGTCCTCAATGGTGAAGACGTAGAGGGGATATCGCAACTATGTTGCAATGGCTCGCTTGACATAAACCAAATGTCCAGATATTGTGGGTGGTAGATTGTGGTAGGGGGAAATATTTTATGTGGGAAATGAACCAGAAAATTGGGAGGATTTATGGGAACATCCGCAGACAGTCCATCTATGAACCATAGAGGGGTGGGAAGTGACTATGGTTCAGGGGAGGTGATGTTGACAGTATCTAGAGAGGGCAGGACCCTTGGTGAGGTGGTCGGATGTGGTTGAATAGGGTTTGAATGACGACCTCGGTATGCCACAATCAAAGGACACCGGTAGGTGAAGTGATCAAGTGAGTCACAAAGAGTGCAAGGGCATCTCATCTGTTCAGGTACTGAGGAAGAGACATAATGAATGTCAGTGACATGGGTACCCAAAAGTGGTGGCGAAGAGGGATCTTGCTGAAAGTTTTTTCGTACTGTCGTTATCATATGGAGAAACTGAGGTAGAGTTGGGAAATGATGAGTGTAGTGGCCATATTCTGAACAGATGGCATGAGTGAATTTGGTTTGCATCCCTTTACTTCTTGTAGTGGAGGACATTGTGGTAGTAGTGGATGTGCTTGGTGAAGCGACGAGCGATGTGATTTCTCGAGGGAGTTGGATCAGATTGCATAATTCAGGAAGAGAGGGACATCTATTAGTGGGGTGTCCCTCTCTTTCGCATAGCGTGCAAGAAGGTTGAACTCGAGGAGGAAGTGGAGTTGTGGGCTCTTTCTTCTTCCATCTGCCCCTAGTCATGGCAATGGTGCTGGTAATTGGGGGTGAAGGTGGCGTGGCCGGAGCTGGTACTGGAATCTGCATCGAGATTCCCTCTGAGTGAGGAGGGAGAGATGGTTGAGGAACCATCACGGGTGGGTGTATATACCATACAAGGATGGCGAGCACCATGTTGGGAAGGGTAAGCATCGCGGCTACCTGAAATTCTTGTACTCTCGATGGGGGGTATGTTGAGCTCAAATTTTGTCATACTTTCCAACATACAAATACACTCATCATTACACCTTCTCCTTGCATTTCATCAATAATATATCGCTAATTACACCATAAACCTCCATTATCTCTTGTTATTCATCCTATGTGGTTAATACATAATTTTCCATATTTTTAGTGATTAAAAGGATGATTATACAATAGTTTTGTCGATGATGGTTTAATCCTATGTTTCGAAGTCCAAGCAACATGATCCTGTATTGTTCATGTTCTAGTACCTGCACTATCCTTGTTCCGGTACCTGTAATGTTCATGTTTCGGTACCCTCATAGTCATTCAGTACCAACACATTCTACAATCATCTTGTACCAACTCTAGCCTCTACATATATATGCTTTCCATTTTCTAATCAAACACATAGAGTATGACATCAGCATAAGGTGGTGCCCAAATCACTACATGAGTTCGTGGCATATTGGTCAAACTCTGGTTTGATTAAATTATCATTTTGATTAATGTGGAACGTTACTTTATCCTCATGCACATGTGTGCCATGAGGATAAGACACTACATGAACCAATCAAATCAGTGATTACAAGAACTTTCGGTAGTTATTATTTTTGTTATTTTGGCCATGCATCGACCATATCATCTGAATTATTGATTTGTTCGAGTCAAAGAAAGGTTGGAATTCTATTTCTATGCCATTTTCATCTATGTGAAAGCTATATTGGTCAAATTGTGAAGGATCGAGTAAAAGGGGGGCAATTCTGCATCAATTTGGAACCTTCTTGAGCGTGAAATCAATTTTTGACATGTGTGCACACCTCCAAGTGACAAATGGCCAAAAGGATTTTTGGAAAATGATGTTATCTACCTCTCATAGAAACAGGTTTTGATTTGTATGCATGGATTCCAATAAAATCAAAGATTTCTAAAGTTAGCAAACCCAGATTTTTAGCAGAAAATCAGTTTTGAAGGGAATATTTCACCTCGCTTCGCGTGCACATGGGAGCATACCCTACAAAATTGACAAATGGGTTTTTATAAATATCATCCAGCTACAGAACCTAGAAAAATTTTTCTAAACTTCGAATTGGTTAGGAAGATATGGGTGGATCCATAATTCGAATCTGCCCAAATTGCAATAAAACCCAGAATTTTGAAGATTTTATCTAAAATTGTAAATTTTAAATCTGAGCATTGAGATTCAGTCCCCTCAACTTCTCAATGATTTTTCATGTATAAATAAGAATCATAGGTCTATGATCAATCCAATTATCATTATGGTACATTCATTGATATTTAAGGTCAGAATGTTATTGTGAGAGTGATCTTCCCTTTTGTAATTTCTGAATTTGATGAAATGAAAGAGTTATTGCTTTTGTGCATAATTCCAAGAATTCGAGTGATCTGATTTCTTTCAAGCAACACTCGCCACCTGGGAAGGGCCCCTCAGAGTGAGTAAGTGTTTCCATTTTTCATTTATTTAATAGTTAGATTTTATTTCATTCACATTTTTTAATTTTTGTTCATGTGTAATTTGATTTTTTATAGATCATGTTTGATTGTAATTTCAATTTCATTTTATGAATTCATGTTTAACAAACACTTAGATTTCAGTTTGTGTGTTATTGTTTCATATATAACCATTGATCACGGTCTATAACCATTGAGAAGTGTTTCCATGAAATAGAGTATGAGATTTTCATAGTTAGTTAATGCAAAGATAAACCATAAGTTGCTCACGCGATGACTTGATTATTCTCATTACACTTCAGCACATTGAGATCACAGGTTTGATTTCATTACTTTGAGGATTTTAAGTAAGCTGTTAGAACTCTGATTTCATAAAAAACATAGAGCTCTCAATGAATTTCTGTCTCGGGCATTCTGAAATGAAAAATCAAGAAACAACCCTGATAAATATGAATCAAATTGGAATGATTATAGATCATCCTGCAACACAAATTCCAGAACCAAATCTAATTTTTAATTTGCAAATTGGTTTTGCATTAAATAAGAGGCAAAATAAATGGGTTTGAGCAAAGAGAAACATTCCAGCATACTTATAAACAAAAAAGTATTTATTTCCAATAAATGAATTGATTATCATTTATATACATTGGAACAAATCAAAATTCTGAGAAGGAAACTTGATGGAGAGTTGACAGTTAGTTTGACTGAGTTTTTAGAGTGATTGGGTATTATGATAAGTCATTATTTCAAGGGTGTGGTTGAAGAGTTAGTACTTTGTTTTACATATTATTTGATTGAGTACTCAGTTTGTATGAGTGGTTTGTCTTGCGAGTTTAATTACTAGACTTCATATTTCAAGTTGAGTTGATAAAGCTTAGTAATCTATTTTGGTTTGGTTTGAAAGTCAAGTTGAGGGTACTCTGTTTACAACATATTTGGTTTCATTATAGATTTTGGGTACTAGTTTGCATTATAATTTGTTTTATAAATTTCATAAATTTAGTTGATTAAGTGAATCTTAGGTGTTGATTGAGTTTGATGATTTTGAGTTTCCCGCACTTAATTTTTATTTCCCGTACCTTTGGATTCCTTGCACTTTACTTTCACATAGTTTCAATCACCAATATACAGATTAAAGGTCTAACTCGTGAGATATGGCCTTCCCACATTGGAATTCTTCCTAAGGTGTTAGTTTCTATCGTGAATTTCATTTCTGTTTGCTTGTTTCTTTTATTGCATTTAAGTGTGGATCCGCTATAGGAAATAATCAGTGAAGGACAAAAGACTTGAGTAAGATACTCACGATTAATCACACGAACATCACCGAGTGCATGAAATACTGTGATCTAAGCCCTTATAGCACTAAGTTATTCCTACATCCCAGTGATGAATCCTTAGTGTTAATTTCCTGCAGTGTGGGTTTGAAGATTGTTTTGTTGGCTTTAGATTAGGCTAGACTAGGCTCTAATCCTGCGTTTCTTGTGCCTGCACCTCGAATATTATGAACCCTGGTTGATAATTAAATGTGGGAATTAATAGTGCATATATATATCCCAACAGGGTAGAAGAAGGGAATTTGAGTAATGGCTTGGGGAATTGTCTCCCAAACCGGGATTTTCCCCTGGGGGAGGGGGAAATCAGGGATAAGTGGTGTAGTAGGGTTCTCAAGGAATCCCTGAGGTAATATTTCTTCAACTGGTGGGACGTCGAGGTGTGGAGAGGCCTTAGTGGGAGGAATGGTGTCTTCAGTGTCAGTTCCATTGGAAGATACAACACACACTTGTGTTGAAGGATGTATGAGAGGTGGTGCTCCATGGTATGCCCCCAGTAAGGATGGGTCTTTGAAAATTTTGGGGCCCATGTCAATGAGTGAATAAGCATAGGAACTAGTGCAGATAAGAGGCAATATGTTATCGATGTTGGTGGAATGGTTAGGCTCATAATGTGTGATTTGGTCGATGGTGACGATTTTCCTGTTGTGGGGGAAAATCATCGTTATAAACATAGAAGAGGCCACGGCCTTCATAGCGTACATGTATCTAGGTCCAAAAAAGATATTGTAATCAAGCAGGGCATTGATAACCTCAATGTCGATGGGGATGGTTTTCCCCCCGAGTTCCATAGGGACATTTTGAAATATTCCTTCAGGGGAGGATGGTCGACCATCATAGGCTCTCAAGGTGATGGCGGATGGTACTAGCTCAGGGGAGACAAGTTTCTGCCATACAGTTTTGGACATGATGCATGTAGATGCACCTTCATCAATGATACACCGATGAAACATGATGTTCTAAATCTTGACTGGTATCTAGAAAGATACCAGAGTGAGGAGACGTGGTTCTCCGCTATCTAGATCAAATGTGATGAGTCTAGTATCAGTTGGGTTGACTTCCCCCAAGGCAGAAATTAAGGATTTACATTGAGTTGGATAGGTTTGGAGGACCTCCAATACATACATGGTTGCAGAAGATTGCCCCAAGTCATTGACCAAATTGTAATTGTGTCCTGCCCTAGCCTGAGGGTTATTGACATTTTGTCGTAATGGAATGCAAGGGATATGAATGGTAGGTTCAGTGTTAGGGCATGGAATCATCAAGGGTTTTCCAGTTGTATCTGGAGATTCTTCTGAAGTGGTGGGAGTAGATTCAGGGGGTGTGTTGTATTGACGATCACACGTTTGCAGAAGAATTTCTTCTTCTCTAGTGAGGAGGATATTACAATCCGTTGGGTTTCCAGGGTGAATGGGCCCTAGATTTTGATACTGTCCCATTTGTGGTGGGGAAAGGTGTACCTCATGTTGGGTATTCATCACACCTTGGTGTGGAATAGGGTTTTGCAACACAACCGAGGGTTGTTGTTGCAAATACTGTTGTGGGGCCTGTTGAGGGGCAGGCGGCGCTAGAGGACGTGGCACGTTCATGGATCCTTTTATTCGTTTAAAGTCGGCAATTTGGGGGAAATGGTGAGTATAATGTCCATTCTCACCACAAAGAGTGCAAGGGAAGTTCGTCCGAAGGTTGTTGTTGTTGTTCCTCCCTTGGATTTTGTTGTTATTGTCCCCTTGGGGGTTTTGGTTACCTTGATTCTGGTTGCCCCCAACAAGTTGGTTTTTTGGGGGGTTATTTTCACCTGGTCCCAGGTTATTATTGTTTTGGTTTTTCCCTTTATTCTTGGCATTATTCAACTGATGGGCCGGATTTTCCATATTCAACTATTCAAAAGTATGAAGTTGTTGAATGGGAGAGGGTTGAACAAAGTTAACGCCGACATGTGGTTGTTCATGTGGAGGAGAATCCGGTTGTGGAGGACCAAGGAATGGAAAATACAGATTTTTTTGTGGCAATGATCCATAGGCTACATAGGAAGGTGAAGCGCTTTCACTAGTGCCCAAGTTATATGTTGAGGTAGAAGGGGAACCAGAACTGTTGGCAGCCAATTCAATTTTTTCTATTGTCCTATAAGCTGCCTACACCTATGTCTTCCGAACTTCAAATTTTTGTCGCATTTTTCAAATAGACAATATTTTCATTTCTTGCGACACTTGAAAATTTGTTTCCATTAAGTTTTCACGACTGTAAGCACGAAAACTTCTCCTTTTGAGGTCATATTTCGATCACTATCTGAACTATCGTTATCCTTTTATTGATATTTTGAATGACACTTACCTTTGGTTTATCGTTATGTGGTTGAAAGGATTTTCAAACTATACCTATTTGGACATTCTTATATTTGCATAACTTGATTTTATTAAACTTGTGAGGCATTGAGCATATAGATTTATATTTTTGTGACTTGCCTAGTCATTGAATTGCATAGGGGTCATGGTTTATTTTTGTTTTTATATATATGATGTGATCTTTATGATAATCTTTTTATGGGGCTTGGCTTGTCAGTTTTATGAATATCGATTGGCACAATGGTTTAAAACTTTCGATTTATTCAATGGCGCATGGTTAATATTTGGGGTTGGTTTCACATTGAATGTCAATGGTTTAAAAACTATAGTTGTGTTGGCGCGTTGGCACATCACTCACCATTTGATTGATCAAACGATACGGTTTATGAACTATGCTATGATTAATTGAACAGAGGTCGAACTTGGTGGTTCTACTTTACCATAACTATTGTGCATGGTGGTAAATAACTCCACCACCCTCGCATGCGCACATTAATGCTCCCCCCTTTGATCGTTCATTGTTGTTAGACCGAATGACTCTGCTCCTGTGCATTGGTAAATTCGAACCAAACCCTTACCATGTGCTCGCACCATGGCCCCAGTCGTCCGAGTTGAACCCAATGGGAGCCAGGCCTTGTTGATGTTCGACAGTGCTCGCAGTGACCTTGAGGAAAATGGGTGGCTGCCATTTATACAAAAATTCGAGGGTTTTAACCTCTGCGTAGCTCGACAATTTTCATTGACCTTTTATGGCTGTCGAGCCAAGTTCGGCGATGTTCAATTGGAAATTGATGAATAGTTTCTCAGTCTGGCTACGGGTTTGCCTGCCACTGGACAACGATGGTCCAAGAATTGTAAAGTTGAAGAGGTCCCATGGACGTTGCTCTTCCAGTCATGAAAAATCACCTCCTATGATAAAGGTTTGCCAGTAACTATGCTCAAACAACGTTGGCATGATTTGTTGATGATAATCAAATAGTTTATCACCTGCGAAGTTCGGTACAAGTTTGTTTTCTTACACCACCTTCGTTTGCTTATGGTCTTTATGGGTTATCAGCTTAATATGCCTTATTATTTGCATAGAAGCCTATTTAAAATGTCAAAGAAGTACAAAATGAACCAGGCTAATAGTAGACTTTTTCATTATGGGCTGGTCAAGATTATTGTGGTCTGTCATTTGAGTCTACACAGAGATTGTTGAAGCAATTTCGTTGCTCGGAATGATTTTGAAGATTCGAACCCTCCACAGGTTGACAAACCTGTGGTGAGCGAGGTTAAGTCTATACCCTCAGTACCATACAGCATTCTGCTACCTAAACCCTTGCCCGACTCACCTATCGACCTATCCCACTCTGTGACTAAGGATGTTGAGACTATTAAGCATGTGAGCAAGAGGCCTAAGGTGAAACCCACTGTAAACGCCAAAGGAAAAAAGACTACCCGTTTAATTTCGTGAATGGAAATAAATAAGTCAAAACCTCCTATCAACCCAAACCCTATCATGTTGAGTGAGGACTCCAATTCAGAAGTGGAGTGTTTCTTGGCTAGCGAATACCCCTATTCGCAAGGTCTGTGTGTCGAAGCCTCGTATGACTTTGTGACAAACCTACCCCCTTGCCTACAAAACGACCCTAACTACCCAGGCATTATTTTGCCTTGTGAAGCCCCCAGTCATTTAGCTAAACCCTCTCCTACTCTGTCTAAACATACAGTGCCACCCTGTGATCAATGCAGCTCATGGTTAGAGAGGTATTACCTTGATGTTTCAATTCTACAGTCGAGAATTCACTCTTTGGAGGACCAGGTTGCACTGCTTACCAGTCAAAAGGCTAAGCTACAAGCCACTCATAAAAAACAAAGGACGACAGGCTCCATCTTGTTTAAAAATGTGGAATCAGCTACAACGGTCGTGAATTCTAAGTTGGCATAATTTGAGCAGCCTCACAAGCTGCCTTGTGAAGCCCCCAGTCATTTAGCTAAACCCTCTACTACTCTGTCTAAACCTACTGTGCCACCCTGTGATTAATGCAACTCATGGTTAGAGAGGTATTACCTTGATGTTTCGATTCTACAGTCGAGAATTCACTCTTTGGAGGACCAGGTTGCACTGCTTACCAGTCAAAAGGCTAAGCTACAAGCCACTCATAAAAAACAAAGGACGACAGGCTCCATCTTGTTTAAAAATGTGGAATCAGCTACAACGGTCGTGAATTCTAAGTTGGCATAATTTGAGCAGCCTCACAAGCTGCCTTGTGAAGCCCCCAGTCATTTAGCTAAACCCTCTACTACTCTGTCTAAACCTACTGTGCCACCCTGTGATCAATGCAACTCATGGTTAGAGAGGTATTACCTTGATGTTTCGATTCTACAGTCGAGAATTCACTCTTTGGAGGACCAGGTTGCACTGCTTACCAGTCAAAAGGCTAAGCTACAAGCCACTGATAAAAAAACAAAGGACGATAGGCTCCATCTTGTTTAAAAATGTGGAATCAGCTACAGCAGTCGTGAATTCTAAGTTGGCATAATTTGAGCAGCCTCACACAGGTATGTTTGATATCACTTGTTTATATAACGAATTCGAATTCGATTTTGAATAGCTCTATTTCCAGCATTGATTGGCTCTGTCACACTGTATGCATTCTATACATAGCTTTGCTTTAATTAATGAAAGTTTGTTTTCCTAGTTTAGCTTCGATTGGATTTTCATCGATTTGAATGATCTTGGTGTGGATTTGATTGATTTGGTTTAGCTAAAATGAATACTCTGCTATCAATTGAAGTCATTTGTATCTATTCTAGACAGAAGTTGTTTCTCATATTTCAATTCTGAACACAATCACATTTCGATTCGATTTGGTTATAATGTATACGATATGATTGGCAACAGTTTTGATATGGTTAATTGTTACGGTTTTATGTCCCATGTGACTTTGACCAACAGGAATAAAATTCGGATAATTTTCAATATGATTCTATTAATATGCATCCAAATCATGAATAGATTCAATTCATAATAGTTATACCCAGCCGGTTAATACACATTGGTTTACTGTTAGTTCCACCATGTTATCGGTTGGATTCGTAATGGAAATGGATGCTCTGTTTGAATTTGAATCATAGAACGAGATTGATTATATCCATATTCACGATTTATTTCTATAATTAAACTCAGTCGTGATTTGTTTCGATTATTTGCCCAGTTTGCAATTATAACTTCTGTTGATTCTATTAAGATTGCGATCACAATTAATCGATTATGTCTGTTGACTGTGCAAGGATCAATCACAAATTTGGTTGGGTTGATGTTGTTACACATAATCGAAATAGACTTTCCATCTGTGTGTTCGATTAAACGATCTGAATCTTTTGTTATATCATTATAGCTATAACGAGTGGAAAATGGTTGTGTTGGATTAGATCGTATCACATACGATATGATCTACTATCGATTCCAATTGGATATGAAACAGTCTTGTTACTATTCGACCCGATTTTATGGTGACAGTAAAACAGAGTATTCTTACCCCTGTTTCCGATTGAATCACTTTTGATTATGATTAATGTTGAAAGATAAAATCATTTGAATCTTGAGTGATTCATTTTAAATGATCATTAGAAGATAATTGGATTTAATTTTTTTTAAATGATTTGGTTTGATTTTAATTCTGATCCTGTATGTTATTTTAGATTAGCTACAGAATCAGATGATTCTGTAGCTAAGTCTGTAGGATTAGATTTTTATTGTTTTGCTAATAAAATATAGTTCTAACTTTTTATTTTTGGTCTATTGCAGATGAATTCGAAATTGCAGTGGATTTGATGAGCAGTTAGAGGATACTTGAAATATCTTACTTGCATTTTAGTTTCCTAGTTTAGTTGATTTTGGGGATATTTTCCTAGATTATGTAAAACAGTTTGATATTATCCACAGGGAGGTTTTACCTTGTGGAGAAACTTATAAATACTTATTATTTTTGTAATAATGATCATCCTCGTTCATGGGAGAACAAGGATATGGAATTTTAATACAGACTGAGACAGAATTTGATATTTTGCTACAGCTTTAGCTTTCATAATATCAATATTTTGTTTTATGTTTATGTGTATCTATTTGCATCTGGTTAATGACTACTTTAGCTATCTTAATCATTCGCAAATGATATAATTTAATCATTGTAATCCATATCTGATTTCTTCCAGTGTTTAAAAAACATAGCAATTGCTTGAT
>JASDQU010690171.1:22593-35645 GCA_032191745.1 Picea mariana
ATGTTGATTATGAAGCTAAGCGTGATATGCTTCTGTCATTTGTTGATATATTACCATTCTTATTAGTAATGCTTAATCTTGTTTCCATTGCAGGATTAGAGTTACTCCGATGGCTACATTGGAAACATGACTTCACATAGTATCCTGATTCTTTCAATAGTTAGGGTAGGTTTAGGAATAGGTTTTCTTTCAGTTTGATTTCTCACTAATTCTGTTTTTAATAATGCAGTCATGAATTCAAGTGGGCGAACCACGAGAACCATAATACGGCTGTTGTCAGGGAAGTCCCCTTGATCTCTTTCTCTTTACTCTTAGTTGAACATTTATTTTCAAAAACGCAATGTCTTCATGAAAATCATAAATGAAAAGTAAAGAGATAAATGAATCTGAATCAAACCTGACCCAAGATACCATGAGTAGGACTGCTTTCCCATCATCCAAGATTTTCCTACTTTCTTTCAGTTTCCCAGGGGATTGTTTCATGAGGTTTTCAGATGCACCTTCTGTGTATATTTGTTTTTTGTTTTTTTGTTTGCTTTTTTGTTTGCTTTTTTGTTTGCTTTTTGTTTTTTATTTTGATTTGATTGATCAATTTGTGTTTTTTGACATACACATACCTGTACACTGAGCCATTCAGACAAAGACGATAAAAAAAAAATATTCACTGAAATAACTTCTGAAAATTTGTACAAACATCAACGGTATATCTTTGAAACTGATGTCTATGTTGGAAATTTTTGTTGTTTGAAAGAAGTTTACTGATTTCAATCTCTGAGCAAAGTTTGTCATGATCATCTATTATCTTTTTACGCTGTCCCTTTTCCGTAAAGGAATGACTCAAAAGATGTCTCCCTGTCATAAGAAGTTGTTTATAAAACATCTCTGGAACTGAATAAAGGACGGTGCTAAAAATTCTGATGAGGTCTGAAAAAATATGTTAAAATATCAAGACTTTCAGCGTCACCCTGCTCAGCTATATATCTACAAAAGAAAAACAAAATAAAATTATTAATAAAGAGCTGTGGGAAGTGCTTGCAAACCTGTCGGGATACTGAACAGGTCTGCTGGCAGCGGGTAAATGCAAGCATGGCGCCAAGACAACTTCGTCGGGGTACTGAAACGGCCTGTTGGCAGCGAAGCAATGTCCGGTACATGAAAATCTATAAAAAATATGAGAAACCTCTTTAATGTCCTTTATTCTGATCTAGAACTTCTTGACAGGATACAAATGTCAGAGTGGGTTAAATGGAAACCCTGTCGAGGCTATGGACGCCTGCTGGCAGCAGTGGCCATGCCAACAGTATTGAAGATTTTATCTCTAATATCGTGACTTGCAGATATTAAGACTGTTATTGGTTTTCATCTTTTAAAACACTGCTGAAAAAAGAAAAAAATGATCAATGATGATGTTAGTACGATTTTCTGGTTGTTATTTTGAGTCGAAATTTTCTTTGTTGTCCTAATCTGAATTTATTTATTTCGACAGAGATAACTGCTTCTCCCAGTGTGTCACCATTGTTGGCAACCAATTCAATTTTTTCTATTGTCCTATAAGCTGCCTACACCTATGTCTTCCGAACTTCAAATTTTCGTCGCATTTTTCAAATAGACGATATTTTCATTTCTTGCAACACTTGCAAATTTGTTTCCATTAAGTTTTCACGACTGTAAGTGTGAAAACTTCTCCTTTCAAGGTCATATTTCGATCACTATCTGAACTGTCGTTATCCTTTTATTGATATTTTGAATGACACTTACCTTTGGTTTATCGTTATGTGGCTGAAAGGATTTTCGAACTATACCTATTTGGACATTCTTATATTTGCATAACTTGATTTTATTAAACTTGTGAGGCATTGAGCATATAGATTTATATTTTTGTGACTTGCCTAGTCATTGAATTGCATAGGGGTCAGGGTTTATTTTTGTTTTTATATATATGATGTGATCCTTATGATAATCTTTTTATGGTGCTTGGCTTGTCAGTTTTATGAATATCGATTGGCACAATGGTTTAAAACTTTCGATTTATTCAATGGTGCATGGTTAATATTTGGGGTTGGTTTCACATTGAATGTCAATGGTTTAAAAACTATAGTTGTGTTGGCGCGTTGGCACATCACTCACCATTTGATTGATCAAACGATACGTTTTATGAACTATGCTATGATTGATTGAACTGAGGTCGAACTTGGCGGTTGTACTTTACCATAACTATTGTGCATGGCGGTAAATAACTCCACCACCCTCGCATGTGCACATTAATGCTCCCCCCTTTGATCGTTCATTGTTGTTAGACCGAATGACTCTACTCCTGTGCGTTGGTAAATTCGAACCAAACCCTTACCATGTGCTCGCACCATGGCCCCAGTCATCCGAGTTGAACCCAATGGGAGCCAGGCCCTGTTGATGTTCGACAGTGCCCGCAGTGACCTCGAGGAAAATGGGTGGCTGCCATTTATACAAAAATTCAAGGGTTTTAACCTCTGCGTAGCTCGACAATTTGCATTGAGCTTTGATGGCTGTCGAGCCAAGGTCGGCGATATTCAATTGGAAATTGATGAACAGTTTCTCAGTCTGGCTACGGGTTTGCCTGCCACTGGACAACGATGGTCCAAGAATTATAAAGTTGAAGAGGTCCCATGGACGTTGCTCTTCCAGTCATAAAAAATCACCTCCTGTGATAAAGGTTTGCCAGTAACTATGCTCAAACAGCGTTGGCATGATTTGTTGATGATAATCAAATAGTTTATCACCTGCAAAGGTCAGTACGGGTTTGTTTTCTTACACCACCTTCGTTTGCTTATGGTCTTTATGGTTTATCATCTTAATATGCCTTATTATTTGCATAGAAGCCTGTTTAAAATGTCAAAGAAGTACAAAAGGAACCAGGCTGATAGTAGCCTTTTTCATTATGGGTTGGTTAAGATTATTGTAGTCTGTCATTTGAGTCTACACGGAGATTGTTGGAGCAATTTCGTTGCTCGGAATGATTTTGAAGATTCGAACCCTCCACAGGTTGACAAACCTATGGTGAGCGAGGTTAAGTCTGTACCCTCAGTACCATACAGCATTCTGCTACCTAAACCCTTGTCCGACTCACCTATCGACCTACCCCAATCTGTGACTAAGGATGTCAAGACTGTTAAGCCTGTGAGCAAGAGGCCTAAGGCGAGACCCACTGTAAACGCCAAAGGCAAAAAGACTGCCCGTTTAATTTCACGAATGGAAATAAATAAGTTGAAACCTCCTATCAACCCAAACCCTATCGTGTTGAGTGAGGTCTCCGATTCAAAAGTGGAGCATTTCTTGGCTAGAGAATACCGCTATTCGCAAGGTCTGTGTGTCGAACCCTCGTATGACTTTGTGACAAACCTACCCCCTTGCCTACAAAACGACCCTAACTACCCAGGCATTAAGCTGCCTTGTGAAGCCCCCAGTCATTTAGCTAAACCCTCTCCTACTCTGTCTAAACCTACAGTGCCACCCTGTGATCAATGCAGCTCGTGGTTAGAGAGGTATTACCTTGATGTTCCGATTCTACAGTTGAGAATTCACTCTTTGGAGGACCAGGTTGCACTGCTTACCATTCAAAAGGATAAGCTACCAGCCACTAATAAAAAACAAAGGACGACAGGCTCCATCTTGTTTAAAAATGTGGAATCAGCTACAGCAGTCGTGAATTCTAAGTTGGCATAATTTGAGCAGCCTCACACAAGTATGTTTGATATCGCTTGTTTATATAACGAATTTGAATTCGATTTTGAATAGCTCTATTTCCAGCATTGATTGGCTCTGTCACACTATATGCATTCTATACATAGATTTGCTTTGATTAATGAAAGTTCGTTTTCCCAGTTTAGCTTCGATTGGATTTTCATCGATTTGAATGATCTTGGTGTGGATTTGATTGCTTTGGTTTAGCTAAAATGAATGCTCTGCTGTCAATTGAAGTCATTTGTATCTATTCTAGATAGAAGTTGTTTCTCATATTTCAATTCTGAACACATTCACATTTCGATTCGATTTGGTTATAATGTATACGATATGATTGGCAACATTTTTGATATGGTTAATTGTTATGGTTTTATGTCCCATATGACTTTGACCAACAGGAATACAATTCGGATTATTTTCAATATGATTCTATTAATATGCATCCAAATCGTGAATAGATTCAATTCATAACGGTTATACCCAGCCGGTTAATACGCATTGGTTTACTGTTAGTTCCACCATGTTATCGGTTGGATTTGTAATGGCAATGGATACTCTGTTTGAATTTGATTCATAGAACGAGATTGATTATATCCAGATTCACGATTTATTTCTATAATTAAACTCAGTTGTGATTTCTTTCGATTATTTGCCCAATTTGCAATTGTAACTTCTGTTGATTCTATTAAGATTGCGATCATAATTAATCGATCCTGTCTGTTGACTATGAAAGGATCAATCACAAATTTGGTTGGGTTGATGCTGTTACACATAATCAAAATAGACTTTCCATCTGTGTGTTCGATTAAACGATCTGAATCTTTTGTTATATCATTATAGCTATAACGAGTGGAAAATGGTTGTGTTGGATTAGATCATATCACATACGATATGATCTACTATCGATTCCAATTGGATACGAAACAGTCTTGTTACTGTTCGACCCGATTTTATGGTGACAGTAAAACAGAGTATTCTTACCCCTATTTCCGATTGAATCACTTTTGATTATGATTAATGTTGAAAGATAAAATCATTTGAATCCTGAGTGATTCGTTTTAAATGATCATTATAAGATAATTGGATTTAATTTTTTTTTAAAGATTTGGTTTGATTTTAATTCTGATCCTGTATGTTATTTTAGATTAGCTACAGAATCAGATGATTATGTAGCTATGTCTATAAGATTAGATTTTTATTGTTTTGCTAATAAAATATCTTTCTAAATTGTTATTTTTGGTCTATTGTAGATGAATTCGAAATTACAGTGGATTTGATGAGCAGTTAGAGGATACTTGAAATATTTTACTTGCATTTTAGTTTCCTAGTTTAGTTGATTTTGGGGATATTTTCCCATATTATGTAAAACAGTTTGATATTATCCACAAGGAGGTTTTACCCTGTGGAGAAACTTATAAATACTTATTATTTTTGTAATAATGATCATCCTCATTCGTGGGAGAACAAGGATATGGAATTTTAATACAGACTGAGACAGAATTTGATATTCTGCTACAGCTTTAGCTTTCATAATATCAATATTTTGTTTTATGTTTATGTGTATCTATTTGCATCTGGTTAATGACTACTTTATCTATCTTAATCATTCGCAAATGATATAATTTAATCATTGTAATCCATATCTGATTTCTTCCAGTGTTTAAAAAACATAGCAATCGCTTGATTCAGTTTGTGAATGACAGATTTCTCTTCTTCATAAGTTGGATTATTAAGTATAAGTTTTTGCATAACAGGTTTCCCTTGTTGCAGAGATTTATAAATCATATAGTTGTTATGATTTTTTATGTCTTGTTTGTCCTGTAAACAACTCAAAGAGCATTGCAGCTCTTCGTTTACGAGAAGCTTCTGGATTACCCAGTGCGATTTTCCTTCCTCCGACCAGCTTCGAAGTTATCATACACAGGACAAATTGGGAGCGTTTCCAGGTCAATTAGTCACTTGTTTGTTTACTGTTTTTATTAGTAGTTTAGTTTAGATATAAGTTTAGTTAGATTTATAAGTAGAATTAGTATATTAGATTGTTTAATTTCAGTAAATATATTATATCGTTTAATTTCAGTAAGTTTTATTTCTTGCTCATAAAATCATAAAATCAAAAACATATCTCTAGCTATCTTAGGGCAGAAAACAAATGATTTTTACAGTTTTTATTCAAATATGCAAGTTGTAGATATTGTATATTTGTGAATAAGTTGTAATTCAGTTAGTAATTAGATGGTTAATTATTAGAGTTAGTATAATAGTAATTAGTAGTTTGTATATAGAATAGTTAGATTAGTTTATATTTAGTTTTAGTTTAATTTATTTAGTAGTTTGTTTTAATTAGATTAGTGTATTAGTTTGTTAGTTAGTTTAGTTTCTTGTATTTAGTTTTAGTTAGTTTGTTTTAGTTAGTATTATTTTGTTTTATTTGTTTTCGATAGATTAGTTAGTTTAGATTAGTTTTCTTTTTGGTTTTCTTAGGACCTTAGAGCGGCCAACGGAGCCGTTAAACCCGTCAGGGTGGTTCATTCCAAACGGCTTGGGTTATTAGACAACCCCGGATCGGTTCCACTCTCTCAGTTGATGGACGATCAATTTCGCCCGTCAACAAATGGTGCTAGAAGGAGGGCCGACTGACAATATGGCCTTGTATGAGCCTTAATTTCAAATTTATTCAATTTCCCTCATGGCTCCCCAAATCACTGTGTTGGAACATGCTTTCAACTTCTCATTACCCGATGTTCCCAACGAGACAGTCTCTCGCTTGTCCAAACTCACCTTTGATGGTGAAGGAAATACATCTGCTAAAGACCACCTTAACAAGTTTTGGTACAAGTGCATCAAACATGACATCTCATATTTAGGAGTTTTATGCATACTTTTCGCTTTTACTTTTAGAGGTCGGATCAAACATTGGTTTGAATCATTTCCAACATGTCACATTGTTTATTGGTTTCAATTTGTAGATGAGTTTATAGATTCTTTTGAAATTTATGATTTTGATCAATTATGTGAAGAATTTCATACTTTGCTAATCAACGATGATTCATCGTCAAAAAACTTTTTGACAAGAGTTTATCATATCCTCTGTAAATTTAATATCGATGACATGTCATTGGCATTAAATCTCTTCTATGATCCTTCCATCCCTTCCATTCAGTCATGTTCAATCACGAATGAAGAACCAATTGCAAATCCTATCACTCAATTGCTAGAACAATCTTCTTCGCAAGAAGAGGAAAATTCTTCTGATAATGTTGAACAAGCTAGGGAGGTAGAATCTATTGATCAGGCTCTTATTAACAACCAAATTGGTTTTTCCTTTGAATCATTGTATTTTCAGTCTAAGACTAGTATGGAAGAAGATTCATTTCTGGCTCAAGGTCAATATCCTCATTCTTTTGACTCATGCTCTAATCAACATTTAAAATTAGTCATTGAAGAACACTTAAGCAAAGAAAATATTCTTGAATGTTCTAGTACTCCTATGAAACTGATTATAGAAGAAGTTATGCAACTAGAAGAAGAAACTTTAAACTTTCATCCTCAAAATGCACTTTGTTCACAGGAAAGACTAGATGCTTGTCACATAAATTTTGAATTATCTGTCACACAAAAGGGAAATCCAGATGATCATATTATGTTAAGGAATTCGTCACCAAAACAGAGTAAGAGTTTTAAAGAAGGTGAAGAGAATTGTCTTGAGAATACCATCGTTGAGTATCATAGTTCAAGAGATTCTTTTTATCTTCTTATTTCTGATTCCTTTTATTCTTTATATCCTGATCTATTCCTAGATTCTGGTGGACTTGACATATTACCTACAACATCCTACTCTTTTCCACCACAATCATATCCTGTCAATATGCTAAATTTTGGTGAAGTTAATTATGAGCATAACATTGATAAAACCGGATTTGATGCTTGTTCACTTTCATCACTCACATGGGAAGAAGACATGTTACGAGATGATTTTACACAGTTTATGGTTGAAAAAGACAATGCATTATGTTTTATGGAGATCAAACATTCTAAGTTTCATACTCGTTCTTTGCTTAGCTCTAATCGTAATGTTTATACTTCACACTTTGAAATGATCAATCTCATCGAAGGAAATATTCAAACCAATGAATCAATTAATTGCACAAATCCTCCTATGATGATTTTCCCATTGATATATTCATTTCATCAAAGTCATGGTTTGCATCCCCATTTTTGTGACAGGATCTTAGAGTGGCTTGAATATTCATATATGAAAAAATTTCATAATAAGGACAAAGTTGTGCTTGCTTTCTTTTTACCTAAGAATCTTGTAAGTAGGCATGACATATTTCTTGTAGATCCTCCATGTGAAGAAATTAATGAGTACTTAGAGAACTGTCAGAAGGATGGGGCATTTCAGCCTTGGCTGATGGTTATTCCATTTCCTCATAATCCTGACGAGTTTTTCAAAACTACTTACACTCACCCATGCCATTATGACCCTTATCACGACAAGATTGCACAATGGTCGGAGGATTCGTACAACAAGAATATCCGAGGAAATGATAAGATCATGCTTACTTTGTTTCTATATGTTGATTATGAAGGTAAGCGTGATATGCTTCTGTCATTTGTTGATATATTACCATTCTTATTAGTAATGCTTAATCTTTTTTCCATTGCAGGATTAGAGTTACTCCGATGGCTACATTGGAAACATGACTTCACATAGTATCCTGATTCTTTCAATAGTTAGGGTAGGTTTAGGAATAGGTTTTCTTTCAGTTTGATTTCTCACTAGTTCTGTTTTTAATAATGCAGTCATGAATGCAAGTGGGCGCACCATGAGAACCATAATATGGCTGTTGTCAGGGAAGTCCCCTTGATCTCTTTCTCTTTACTCTCAGTTGAACATTTATTTTCAAAAGCACAATGTTGTCATGAAAATGTTAAATGAAAAGTAAAGAGATAAATGAATCTGAATCAAACCTGACCCAAGATACCATGAGTAGGACTTCTTTCCCATCATCCAGGATTTTCCTACTTTCTTTCAGTTTCCCAGGGGATTGTTTCATGAGGTTTTTAGATGCACCTTCTGTGTATATTTTTTTTTTTGTTTTTTTATTTGCGTTTTCGTTTTCTTTTTGTTTTTGTTTTTGATTTGATTGATCAGTTTGTGTTTTTCGACATACACATACCTATACACTAATCCATTCAGACAAAGACAATAAAAAAAAAATTCTTCGCTGAAATAACTTCTGAAAATTTGTACAAACATCAAAGGTATATCTTTGAAACTGATGTCTATGTTGGAAAATTTTGTCGTTTGAAAGAAGTTTACTGATTTCAATCTCTGAGCAAAGTTTGTCATGATCATCTATTATCTTTTTACGCTGTCCCTTTTCCGTAAAGGAATGACTCAAAAGATGTCTCCCTGTCATAAGAAGTTGTTTATAAAACATCTCTGGAACTGAATAAAGAACGGTGCTAAAAATTCTGATGAGGTCTGAAAAAATATGTTAAAATATCAAGACTTTCAGCGTCCCCCTGCTCAGCTATATATCTACAAAAGAAAAACAAAATAAAATTATTAATAAAGAGCTGTGGGATGTGCTTGCAAACCTGTCGGGATACTGAACAGGTCTGCTGGTAGTGGGTAAATGCAAGCATGGCGCCAAGACAACTTCATCGGGGTACTGAAACGGCCTGTTGGTAGCGAAGCAATGTCGGGTACATGAAAATCTGTAAAAAATATGAGAAACCACTTTAATGTCCTTTATTCTGATCTAGAACTTCTTGACAGGATACAGATGTCAGAGTGGGTTAAATGGCAACCCTGTCGTGGCTATGGACGCCTGCTGGCAGCAGTGGCCATGCCAACAGTATTGAAGATTTTATCTCTAATATCGTGACTTGCAGATCTTAATACTGTTATTGGTTTTCATCTTTTAAAACACTGCTGAAAAAAGAAAAAATTGATCAATGATGATGTTAGTACGATTTTTTGGTTGTTATTTTGAGTCAAAATTTTCTTTGTTGTCCTAATCTGAATTTATTTATTTCGACAGAGATAACTGCTTCTCCCAGTGTGTCGCCATTGTTGGCAGCCAATTCAATTTTTCTATTGTCCTATAAGCTGCCTACACCTATGTCTTATGAACTTCAAATTTTCATCGCATTTTTCATATAGACGATATTTTCATTTATTGCGACACTTGGAAATTTGTTTCCATTAAGTTTTCACGACTGTAAGCGTGAAAACTTCTCCTTTCAAGGTCATATTTCGATCACTATCTGAACTGTCGTTATCCTTTTATTGATATTTTGAATGACACTTACCTTTGGTTTATCGTTATGTGGCTGAAAGGATTTTCAAACTATACCTATTTGGACATTCTTATATTTGCATAACTTGATTTTATTAAACTTGTGAGGCATTGAGCATATAGATTTATATTTTTGTGACTTGCCTGGTAATTGAATTGCATAGGGGTCATGGTTTATTTTTGTTTATATATATATGATGTGATCCTTATGATAATCTTTTTATGGCGCTTGGCTTGTCAGTTTTATGAATATCGATTGGCACAATGGTTTAAAACTTTTGATTTATTCAATGGTGCATGGTTAATATTTGGGGTTGGTTTCACATTGAATGTCAATGGTTTAAAAACTATAGTTGTGTTGGTGCGTTGCCTCATCACTCACCATTTGATTGATCAAACGATACGGTTTATGAACTATGCTATGATTGATTGAACAGAGGTCGAACTTGGTGGTTTTACTTTACCATAACTATTGTGCATGGCAGTAAATAACTCCACCACCCTCGCATGTGCACATTAATGATCCCCCCTTTGATCGTTCTTTGTTGTTAGACCGAATGACTCTTCTCCTGTGCGTTGGTAAATTCGAACCAAACCCTTACCATGTGCTCACACCATGGCCCCAGTCGTCCGAGTTGAACCCAATGGGAGCTAGGCCCTGTTGATGTTCGACAGTGCCCGCAGTGACCTCGAGGAAAATGGGTGGCTGCCATTTATACAAAAATTCGAGGGTTTTAACCTCTGCGTAGCTCGACAATTTGCATTGACCTTTGATGGATGTTGAGCCAAGGTCGGCGATGTTCAATTGGAAATTGATGAACAATTTCTCAGTCTGGCTACGGGTTTGCCTGCCACTTGACAACGATGGTCCAAGAATTGTAAAGTTGAAGAGGTCCCATGGACGCTGCTCTTCCAGTCACGAAAAATCACCTCTCGTGATAAAGGTTTGCCAGTAACTATGCTCAAACAGCGTTGGCATGATTTTTTGATGATAATCAAATAGTTTATCACCTGTGAAGGTCGGTACGGGTTTGTTTTCTTACACCACCTTCGTTTGCTTATGGTCTTTATGGGTTATCAGCTTAATATGCCTTATTATTTGCATAGAAGCCTATTTAAAATGTCAAAGAAGTACAAAAGGAACCAGGCTGATAGTAGCCTTTTTCATTATGGGCTGGTTAAGATTATTGTGGTATGTCATTTGAGTCTACACGGAGATTGTTGGAGCAATTTCATTGCTCGGAATGATTTTGAAGATTCGAACCCTCCATAGGTTGAAAACCCTGTGGTGAGCGAGGTTAAGTCTGTACCCTCAGTACCATACAACATTCTGCTACCTAAACCCTTGCCCGACTCACCTATCGACCTACCCCACTCTGTGACTAAGGATGTCGAGACTGTTAAGCCCGTGAGCAAGAGGCCTAAGGCAAAACCCACTGTAAACGCCAAAGGCAAAAATATTTCCCATTTAATTTCACGAATGGCAAGAAATAAGCCGAAACCTCCTATCAACCCAAACCCTATCATGTTGAGTGAGGACTCTGATTCAGAAGTGGAGCGTTTCTTGGCTAGCGAATACCCCTATTCGCAAGGTCTGTCTGTCGAACCCTCGTATGACTTTGTGACAAACCTACCCCCTTGCCTACAAAACGACCCTAACTACCCACACATTAAGATGCCTTGTGAAGCCCCCAGTCATTTAGCTAAACCCTCTCCTACTCTGTCTAAACCTATAGTGCCACCCTGTGATCAATGCAGCTCGTGGTTAGAGAGTTATTACCTTGATGTTCCGATTCTACAGTCAAGAATTCACTCTTGGGAGGATGAGGTTGCACTGCTTACCAGTCAAAAGGATAAGCTACAAGCCACTGATAAAAAACAAAGGACGACAGGCTCCATCTTGTTTAAAAATGTGGAATCAGCTACAGCGGTCGTGAATTCTAAGTTGGCATAATTTGAGCAGCCTCACACAGGTATGTTTGATATCGCTTGTTTATATAATGAATTCTAATTCGATTTTGAATAGCTCTATTTCCAGCATTGATTGGCTCTGTCACACTGTATGAATTCTATACATAGGTTTGCTTTCATTAATGAAAGTTCCTTTTCCTAGTTTAGCTTCGATTGGATTTTCATCGATTTGAATGATCTTGGTGTGGATTTGATTGCTTTGGTTTAGCTAAAATGAATGCTCTGCTGTCAATTGAAGTCGTTTGTATCTATTCTAGACAGAAGTTGTTTCTCATATTTCAATTCTGAACATAATCACATTTTGATTCGATTTGGTTATAATGTATACGATATGATTGGCAACAGTTTTGATATGGTTAATTGTTACGGTTTTATGTCCCATATGACTTTGACCAACAGGAATACAATTCGGATTATTTTCAATATGATTCTATTAATATGCATCCAAATCATGAATAGATTCAATTCATAACGATTATACCCAGTCGGTTAATACGCATTGGTTTACTGTTAGTTCCACCATGTTATCGGTTGGATTCGTAATGGCAATGGATACTCTGTTTGAATTTGATTCATAGAATGAGATTGATTATATCCAGATTTACGATTTATTTCTATAATTAAACTCAATCGTCATTTGTTTCGATTATTTGCCCAGTTTGCAATTATAACTTCTGTTGATTCTATTAAGATTGCGATCACAATTAATCGATCCTGTCTGTTGACTGTGCAAGGATCAATCACAAATTTGGTTGGGTTGATGCTGTTACACATAATCGAAATAGACTTTCCATCTGTGTGTTCGATTAAACGATCTGAATCTTTTGTTATATCATTATGGCTATAACGAGTGGAAAATGGTTGTGTTGGATTAGATTGTATCACATACGATATGATCTACTATCGATTCCAATTGGATATGAAACAGTCTTGTTACTGTTCGACCCGATTTTATGGTGACAGTAAAACAGAGTATTCTTACCCCTGTTTCCGATTGAATCACTTTTGATTATGATTAATGTTGAAAGATAAAATCATTTGAATCTTGAGTGA
>JASDQU010690172.1:16982-26987 GCA_032191745.1 Picea mariana
TATCACTTGATAGGTGTGAGCACATGGTTGTAACCAAATGAGACATTTGTGGATCTAGGAGAGATTTGTGGATCTAAGTTATCTTAAACTTTTGTATAAATAGGAGTGCCTCCTCCATTTCAAGAGGAGGACTCTTGGAGCATTGTATCCAACTTATGATGGAATAAGAATCAAGATTTCTTTTCACATCAGTTTCCATTCTCTAGCTTAGATTTAGAATGCTTTAGTTTATGTGCTACTTTTTTCTTGGGAGAATTGAGCTCACTCCAAATAGATCATAGTAACATTTTATTCTTGTTCTAATGCTTTGAATAGGTTTATATGCTTTATTGTTTTTATTAGAATTATTTGATGATCTTGATTGTTGATAGGTTATTTGAAACATTCTGAGAAGACCTCCTGAAAGGGAGCTAGTGTTTTCATGCCTACAACAACTAAGCCTTTTTAAGTGTATTTATTTTNGAATAGGTTTATATGCTTTATTGTTTTTATTAGAATTATTTGATGATCTTGATTGTTGATAGGTTATTTGAAACATTAGGAGAAGAACTCATGTAAGGGAGATAGTGTTTTCATTCCTACAACAAGTAAGCCTTTTTAAGTGTATTTATTTTCAATGTATGAGTGTTTACTTGATGATCTTGATTGCTGATAGGTTTTGTGAAACATCACGAGAGGACCTCCTGTAAGGAAGCTAATGTTTTATTTCCTACAACAACTAAGTCTTATTATGTGGAATGAAAGAGTTAGGATTTGATTGAATTTTCTTATATTAGAGTTAGATGCCTACTCCTGCATATATTTTGTTGGCATCATCACAAGCTTACGAGCATCCCTGGTTGATAATTAAATGAAAGCAATTTAAGCAATTGAATTTCCCTACAGTCTCGCCATGTCTTTGCATTGAATCATCATGAATTCCTTTCAATATATTTCTGTCTAATTCACCAATGAGGCTTCCAAACGTTTGTTGAATTGTAATTGCATTGCATATTAATTTCTCTCACTTTTAGGCCTAATGCCGGCATCAACTTGCTATTGTTGAAAAAAATTTCTTATGCATTCCTATCGGTCACTAGCATTTCCATTTATGCCTTTGTGAATCGACACCTTAACCCTAGAGGAAACATTATCTGAGTGTCTATATCTTGCACATGTTTCCTTGCATTGAGCAAAGGTATGTTCCTTGCACTTTGGAATTAATTTTCATTCCTGCGATACTCATTTCCTCCACTATGCTATAACATTATTTTATTATTTTTAAGGCTTTAATAACATGAAAAATAAAAAATAAATCGAAAAACAAAAAAGAAGGGGGGAAAGCGTCTATCTTTTTGTTGGCAACAATCTTGTCGCCCTTGAACAAAGCACAATCTTTGAGTCAATTTCTCAATATTTTGGGTTTAGTATGGATTTAGGATACTTTTTCTCATTTTTTAATATAATCTCCTCCAATTGGTTATTCTTCCAACTATATGGAGAGTTTGATGATTCCTATTGTATATTGAATGTATCCTAGTTTATAATCCATGCTGCCTAAGTCACATAATGTGTTGTGCTTTTGTTTAAGGGAAGTTTCAGCTTGATTCAGCCATTCTGTAGAAAGTCTCTGACCTTTAAATTCATCATTCCTTTGTCAGTCAAGTACATCTCATCATCAAAAGTATCTTGGTATCTTACTCATGCTAGTATAGAAGGTCCTCATTGAATTCTTGCTAGCAGGTCTTCTCTTATCGACTGTGACTCATTTCTTTAAGAGTATGACCTATATTTTCAACTTAGGCCTATTTCCATCATTGATAGGTGACCTTGCACTCAACAAATGACAAACCATCATTGGTCGTTGGATGAACGATTTCCCTTGTGTTCAACGTCAACAACAATCTTCACACATAGGGATTTGTGTGATACCTTGGTTTCCATCTGACCCCATTGGTGGATTCCTCATCTTTTTTAGTAGTCTCCATTATTGGCTACTATTCAAAGAGTCTTTGTTGTGTGTTATTCCATATGGTGCATGTCAGAGTCGTACCTCATTGTGGTACTTACAATCTATTCATCTGATTCCTTCCAAATCTTTGGCCTTCTGCTACCCCTCATGATGGATGATGGAATATGCCTTAATTCTTTCCTTTCAGCAGATATTTTCCTATTGGCTTCAACACATATTGCTCTGGAAAAGGGATCTAGAGTTATGTTTGGTACCTTGGGGATTGCCGTCATCAGTGGTAGGTTCCCTCTCTATTGACAGTGGGAATACATCAATGCCCCTAATCGATAGATTCTACTAGGTGTTTGACACCAACTCATTTATTCACATGGTGTAGACTCATTTATCCATATTTAGGAGTGGAACGATCTGATTAACAGACTGAATAAAATAAACATAGATATATGAAGAATAACACAAATATCCAGTGAACAATATCTTCTATTAAATAATGAAATAGGTTGAAACTGTAAAACTGCAGAACTGAAACACTTGCTTGAATGGTGGGAGCTATCTCTAAGAGGAGATGTGGCTACTACATGAATCCGTCTAAGAATAATGGAATACAATGAGGCTCCAGAGGCCTTTTTGATATTACTCATGAATTCCAAAAACCTAGACATCCAAAAACCTAACCCTAGAAGGTGAAACGCCAAAAGTCATGTGGGCTCTATGGGTAAGTTGGTGTAATTTGGTACCTCAACTTCCAAGGTCCATAATTTTTTCATACGACCTCCATTTTAGTAGTGTGATATCCCGATGGAAAGGTATTTTAGATAGCTACACATTATGCTATCAAAATTTGACCTCGTCTACAATTTGACTGTGGCGAACAAAAAAAAAACGTTTAGGGCTCCAAAACGGCTCTAGAAGTATATCAAGATGTGATGACATGAAAACATACAAAATAATCCAGTTGGATTAGGCGAGAGGCCATTTGTATCCACCTAGAGGATGTTTGGGGCTTCAAACAACCCAAAAAGTGTAGAACTCACAATTACAAAGCAGTACAGAAGAACATGCTGAACAAAAAACGGACACGAGGAGCCAGTTGGAATAGGTGGGTGGCCACCAATATCCTCTTGGATCAATCTTCCTCCCTTAAGAAGTAATGGTATCCATTGCATTGAGTTCCCCCATCAGGTAAGGAAACTTCTACTGGATTTGGCCCTGGGTGAGACACTTGCCTTGGTGTAGGAGTTGCCCTGCCTTGACAACCCGATAAAGTTGGATCTGCTAATGGCGAGTGCCCTTGACCTGTGTGTCCACTATCTTATCATTAGATGCTTGTTCCATGCAGTCAGGGTTGAGCTATGCTGGTTTTAGTTATTCTACGATCTCAGAGGTGTCCAATAATGGGGGAAAATATGGCCGAAGGAGGTCCACATTGAATACCGGATGTAGACCAAGGAAGGGTGGAGTTTTGAGCTCAAAATTATTGCTACCCATAGCCTTGGTGATAGTGTAAGGCCCATAATGAAGTGGGCAAGGATTCCGATGGGGTCCAGTGAGACACTCCTTTTGCAAATGTAACCAGACTTTTTCGCTAACCTAAAACTAGTGTGGTACCCTGTGTTGATCATGGAACTGCTTGTACTTAGCATTGTATTTCTGCAAAATCTCCTGGACCTATTGGCGGATGTGTTGAATCTGGTGGATTTGTCTATCATATACTGATTAGGGGAAGATTTTGTTCATGCGATGGTAAGAGGAAGTGCAACATCAATGGGTCCCAAGGGTTGGAATCACAGACCCACTTGAAATGGTCTATGGTTGGTGGAACTATGGAGAGCCATGTTGTAATTGTGTTGGACATATGGGAGACTCTCATCCCATGTATGTGGATTCTTAGAATTGTACATGTGCAGGATGTGCATAATCACCCGATTGATGACCTTTGTTTGGCCATCGGTTTAGGGGTGGAAAGAAGTGGATTTTGTGAGCTTGGTGTCCAAAAGAGACCAAAGACTCGAACAAAAGGTGTTGAGGAACCTACTATCTCGATCAAAGATTATGTTATGTCGTATCCCAAAGTGGACCCACATTCATTCGAACAAGAGCTTGGTAGTATCTGTCGCTGTGACATTCTTCTTATAGGCTGTGAGGATGGCCATATTTGAAAACCGATCAACGACCACAAACACGTAGTTATTTCCTTGCTTGGTGCATGAAAAACCAGACATGTAGTCCATTTAGATGGATTCCCAAGGCTTCTCGAGAATAGGAAGAGGGGTGTATAAGACTTGATTCTTGATGGCGGGCTTGGAAATGGCATAGGAAGTGCAAGATATGAATATTTGTTGAAGTCCTGTCGAATGTTTGGATAATAAAATTGTTTCTGAGGAACAACCACATTTTTCTCTATGCCAAAATGTACTCCCACTTGACTATAGTGGGATTCCAAAATCATCTTTGCATGCTCGCTTGTAGGAACATAGAGATGGCCCAAGTGGAATAAGAGTCTGTGTTGAATGTAAAAATCAGTGACAGTTGCGCCTGTACCCAAGAGTTGATATGTGGTGGTGAAGTCTGAATCTTGCTGATAAAGTTGGGGCCACTCAGATGCTTCATGTCAACAAGAATGGAGCACAGTGGTGAGTGAAGCCATAGAGGGCCAACTAAGGTAGTCAGTGACATGATTGGAGATACATTTTGTATACTTGATTTTGATATGGAACTGTTGCAGGTAGGTGGACCACTTCTGATGGAGGTCATTTTGTAATTTCCCCTATGTCTTTATGAACTGCAGAGGCTTTTGATCAGTGTGTATGATCGTCTCTTTCCCCAGAATGTAATGTTTCCATTGACGATAGGATTGTAGAATGGAATACATTTCCTTGTCATAGGTGGCATATTTCTGAACATTATCGAAGAGTGTCTCACTATGGTATGCCACCAGATGCTCATGCTAAGTGAGAATTGCGCCCATGACATAGTCATATGCATCAGTCTTAATCTCGAATGGTTGTTGTAGATAAAGCAAGGAGAGTACTGGAGATGATAAAAAGAGATGCTTCATATCATTGAATGCTCATTTCTTCTCCTTCCCCCACATGAACTTGACCCTGCCACCTCCCTTGGTCACCTAGTTGAGAGCCCATGCAATATGGGAGAATACCAACACAAAACATCAGTAGAAGTTGGCTAGTCCCAAAAATATCTGAAGCTTGGTCAGTGTGGTTGGGGCTGCCCAGTCACAGATGAATTGGATATTAGTTGGATCAACATGTACCCCATGCTTAACAACAATGTAGCCCAAGTATTGGACCATGTTCATGCCAAAAGAACATTTTTCCAAGTTTCCATAAATCTTGTGCTGTAGAGTGCTCAACCCGTTGAATATGCTGCATGTGCTCCTCCCACGTTCTATTGAAGATGAGTATGTCATCCAAATATACTACCACAAAGGAGTTGGTGAAGGGTCTCAATACATCATCCATCAACCTCATGAAAGTGGTTGGTGMATTTGTTAAGCCAAAGGGCATGGCTAGCCATTCATAGAGACCTTATTTAGACTTGAAGGTTGCCTTCCATATATTAGTTGGTTCGATGGGAACCTGGTGGTAGCCAGACTTTAGGTCAATCTTGTTGAATAACTTTTCCCCCTTGAGTTGGTAAAGAAGGTCATCAATCCTAGGAATGGGGTAGTGGTTCTTGACTGTGATTTTTTTTAAGGCTCTGTAATCAATGTAGAGTCGCCAAGTCTCGTCCTTCTTTTGCACCAATACAATTGTGCTTCCGCAAGGGGAGGAGCTAAGCATGATGTGCCCCTTTTGAAGAATCTCTTGGATCTAACACCTAATTTCATCATTCTCCATCAGTGAGCACCGATAGACTGGTCCATTAGGTAGGGGTGCGTCGGGGGTCAGATAAATTGGATGCTTGACTTGGAAGTGTGTTAGTACCCCTGTAGGTGAGGCGAAGATGTCTCTGTATTCTTCCACGATCCCGTCCACTTTCTTCTGCTGCAAAGGGAGGTGCTATGTAGAGGCCATGGATGTGGCAGTGAGCTTCTGCTTACTGTGAGCACGAATCACAAAAAAGACGAACTTCCCGGTCTAGGAAATGACCTTACTGCATTTCTTAGTAGAGATTAAAGAAACAACAGTAGGAGACACTACCTCTGGGATCTTGTACAATTGTCTACACAAAGTAATAATAACACTGTAGGGTATAGAATTATACACAACATGACGCTTCCACAAATATGGTTTTCCTAAAATAACATCAAAAACTTCAAGGTGATCAATATCACACAGTACCTCATCTTTTAAAGGCTTGATTTTGTAGGAAAGATGAAATTGTTGGATGACACGTAGTTCTCTTCCTTGGCGAAGCCAGCTGATGGTGTAGGGTTGTAGGTGCGGTGTCATTGGCAGGTCCAGCTGCTTGATGACCTCCACTAAAATTAGGTTCTTCTGACTACCATTGTCAACAATGAAATGAATCGGATCCCGCTTGACCCACATCTGTGAGTGAAAGAGGTGTTCCCCTTCCTTTGTTTCTTCTGGTTTACTTGGCCGGACTTTGGTGGTAGCGATAGTGGCATTGGGTTCAACATCATTAATCTACTTCCCTCCTTCAGGATTTGACTCGGAATTAGAATCGGCCTCTGACCATAATCCACTTCCCTCCTTCGGAATTAGAATTAGCCTCTTGACCATGAGGGACTTCTTGGAGCGTCATTCTTCGGTGTTGTGCCAAGGACTTTTATGGTACTCACACCATTTTCTCGTGTCCTTCTTCGTCTTCGCATTTCCCTTCTTGTGTTGTGACTTGGACTAGTATTTTTTAGGGGGACCATCTTGAATTGGTCCCTTTCTATGTTGGTTGGGGCTTCCTTTTCCCTGCTTCGGCTGTGAGGGGTTTGCAGATCCAAACTCTCACTGTTTATGCTTATATTTCTGCTCGATATTGACAACGTATCTATAAGTCGTGCCCAATGAGGCGATGTCCAGGAAATCCATTTTTGTTTGAATGTATCTATGCAAACAACTACAGTATTTGAGAACCATATGATGCTTAGAATATTTGATACCCAATATGGTGCGTAGAGTATGGAAAATATTGGTGAAATATGGTACTATCTGGTCCCTTTCTTGACATAGGGTGGTCCATCTAGTGTACTTTTCCTCGTAGCTTCCAACAGGGTATTATTGTTCTTTAATGGCATCCTGGAAGGAATACCATGTAGCAACAACCACAAACATTGTAGATTCCTCCATAGCCCTTTTCTCAGAGTAAGTATCCCACCAGTCTTTAACATGGGGAACGACCTTGAGGAGTGCAAAAGTGATATTTTCCCTATCGGAAAAATTGTGGACCGAAAAATATCTTTCGATCAGATTCAACCATTTATCTACAACATCTACATCTATCAGTCCTTAAAATAATGGAATATCAAAATTTACCTATACCTTGAAGGGGGTTGCATGGCCGCTTGATGAAGATGCTTCTCCTATGGGCAACCGTCAAAGGATCTGCGCAAAATTTTCCATCATTTTGTTCCTTTTTCATGCGAGGGCTTCCTCGAGAAACATTTTAATAGGATCTCATGCTCCATCATCTTTATTTTCATCCCCTGTGGGTTTTTGTCGGGCTTGACGTAACCAATGTTGTAATGGATCGATTGGTTCGGTCCCAATTTCTTGTACCCAGATCTTGTCGGGGACATGTGCGAATAAAAATAAATGAAGAGCAAACTGCTCTGATACCACTGATACAGATTTAGGAGCAGACTGAACCGGTTAACAAACTGAATATAATAAACACAAAGATATGAATAATAACACAAATATCCAGTGAACAATATCTTCTATTAAATAATGAAATAGGATGAAACTGTAAAACAACATAATTGAAACACTTACTTGAATGGTGGTAGCTATCCCTGAGAAGAGATGTAGTTGTTATGTGCATCTGTCTGAGAAGAATTGATTACAATGAGGCTCCAGAGGCCCTTTTTATATTACTCATGAATTCCAAAACCCTAGACATCCAAAAACCTAACCCTATAGCGTGAAACACCAAAATTCATGTGGGTCGTATGGGTAAGTTGGTGTAATTTGGTACCTGAACTTCCAAGGGTCGTAACGTTTGCATACGACCTCTGTTTTAGGTGTTGTGATAGCCCATTAGAAAGGTATTTCAGAGAACTACACATTCCATTGTCAAACTCTGACTCCGTTGGAACACGTATAATTTTGATTTTTTTTTTAACTTTAGATTTATGCCCTCTTATAGTGTTAATGACGTTTGTGATTGGCTAAAGTTAACAATTTGAATAATTACTATGATTTTCCTGGTAAAAAATTCCATCAGACGTTTTTTAATAATATCTTTGTAAACAGATCTCTACAAGATCTTCAAATTGAAAAAATATTTTACCATTTACATTTGACAGTATTGTTAAGTGAAGAGATTACAGACCTCTCTTGTTACAGGAAAACTAATCTTAATTCCTTAAAGATTATGGCGTCGTGAAAAGTTGCAAGAAAACTTGATGGATTAGATTTCAGAATCTAGTGGAATGATAAATCAGTTTGGAAGATGGATAAACTTATAAAAGGACAAAATATAGTAGGGAAGGGGCTAAATAGACAGAAAAGGGATCACAAACTCTCTAGAGTGCTAAATCTATGAAGTACAGGATCTTCTGTCACATGTCCTTTTGATTTCAACGGTGAGGATTTACTTCAAAACTCTGGGCTTTGGGCGTTCCAAGGTGAAAATATCCAAAATGCTAAATCCTTGAAGTGGAGGATCTCCTGTTGTCTGTCCTCTTGATTTCAATGGCAAAGATTTACTTCAAAACTCTGGGCTTAAGGAGTTCTCGCTTCACACATCCATCTTTCTTTTGATGTGGTTATCCCCGAAGTGGAGGATCTCCTTCTGCGTGTCCTCTTAATTTCAACTATGAGGATTTACTTCAGAACTTCGGGCTTCGAGCGTTCCAAGGTGAAAATCTATGAAATGCTAAATCCCTGAAGTGGAGGATCTCTTGCCGCGTGTCCTCTTGATTTCAACGATGGAGATTTACTTCGTAACTCTGGATTTCTGGAGTTCTCACTTCACACATTCATATTTATTTCGAAGTGGTTATCCTTGAAGTGGAGGACCTCCTGTCGTGTGTCCTCTTGATTTTAACAGTGAATATTTACTTCAAAACTCTGGGCTTCGGGCGTTTCGAAGTATAGGATCTCTTGCCACATGTCCACTTCGATCAGCGGTCCAGATGGGCTTCGGGTCTTTGGGATTTCTTTACTCAGCATTTATTTCCTCCTTCTAGAGTATGAAATAGATGAATACAGGGATTGTTTGACTCATGTCCCCTGCTCAGATCGACGGACAAGTATTTCACAAAATTATCTCTATCTTCTCTACATATGACCAAGAGTTGTTCCCTCAGCTTAACTTTGGGTGCTTATCTCACTTTGCGAAGATCAACAATTAGATTTTAATGGATGGTGGAGATCAGTAGCTGAGAGAAATTGCAGGGAGTGAAGTTGCGTGGGGTTTAATTTCGAAAGGAGGTCCTGCAATTTAAACCACTATTTTCTCTCAGGGGTACATGGCATCACCAGGTGCATTGCAGGATGAAAATCAGTTTACTTCAAACCACTCCCTCGTGCCCCCACAAAATAGAGGAACATAAAGGGACACTGGAGAAACACCTGTCATCCACGTCATGTACCCCGTTAACCCTCCAACTTGTCACACCTTCGACATCAGTTACCTTGTTTACCTCACCACCTACACCTATCACCGCATCATCCTATTCGTGAGAAGTTACTCTTTTGCATAACTATTAGCCATCAAATGACGAGCCAACATTGAGATACCTATCACATTATCACTCCCCCCATATTTTCAACTGATGTTATTTTTCCAGTAAACACATCCAAAGAACAGATAACAATATAATCAGATGGCGAGGCCAATAAACAAATGATTATGGCAGCCTCAATGGACATGTTTTCCCAATTAAAAGAGAAAAGGAAAACAAGTGTGTCTGC
>JASDQU010690173.1:6616-19603 GCA_032191745.1 Picea mariana
AACATATGGGTTGGGGTAGGAAGGAATTATACATAAGTCGCATGACTTGGACGAAGTCAATAAGTAGTTCTCCTGCTTCTTCCAAAACTTGCCGATGAGGTTTGTGTCCTTTTCTCTTCTCCTCCCTGCATAATTTTTTTGGATTCTTAAGAGGGTTGGTATTTATTCCCAAGTTTCTTGATGATGAGTTCAAATTCTCCTGAATGCTTCCTTTTCCTTTCCCTTTGATTATCTTTCGACGCAGTTTGCGTAATTGTCCCACCTGCATCTTGTTTATATCTTTCTCCTCGTGAATTGCGACGATGGATTTGATATCAAGTTCCATTTATTCTATATCCATGTTCTAGGAGGCATCCTCCCACTTTTCTTCCTCTTGTGATTCTTCCTTGTCCTTCCTATCTTGCATATTGATCTACCCTTCAAGAGTTGGGGATATTATTATGCTCTGTTCCATGCGATGTCACTTTGGAATCTCTTCATTCTTAATAACCACTATTTATTTCATTGGGATGGGACCTGCCCTCACTGCTTCCTTTCCTTTTGTGTTCTCTGTCTGGTTTTCTTCTGTTTTAAGTGCATGGAAACTGTTTTATTCTTTCTTGGAAGTTTCCCCAATGTGTTTATTTCCTTTTTGTCCCACCTTTCTCTAATTAAGTATACTGATGAAGCCTTCAACATCCACGTCCAGTCACCATCCTAGTAGAAAATGAATACTAATTCCATTAGGGATCCTTCCACTTTCATGTATATGTATATATGTGCATAGGACATGTATTTTCTCATCTTGGTGATCTCTAGAAGTTTAACAAAGGATCCTAGGGTATTCTCAATTCCTTCTAGATTTTTTGGGTGCTAGAATTCCCGGGGTAAGGAGTAGAGCCTAATCCAAACTGGAGACACTGTGTAATCCCCTTTATCACTAGATAATCATTCCATCTAGTATCTCATATGCAACGCAACAAAGTTAAAAAAATATGGTCCTTTGTATTTTTTTTTGTTCTTATCCTTGGAGTAGGAGAATATTATCATGAAAAATCCTTTCGATCCCGACTTTAGCTCCATATATTATTTGACTTTGCAGATGGCATCCACCACACTAGATGGATTTTGGAAGGCAATGGGCCTTGCTCCATGAGTTACAAGTCAGTGTTATGGTGAGAATCATTTCAATATTTAAGCTATTCGATTATGTTGTATCTTAGATTGCTCTAGATTTCATGATATATGCTTGGACATTATGCCTTTTTCCCTTCTTCACCTTAGTGGTTGAAATTGTGCCCTAGTAAGTGGTTTTATTTGGGGATGATTTTTCTACTGGGTACTCCCTTAATGAGCCATCATACCGTTCCCGACCATACTTACCACTTTACGCCATTATTCCCCTCCATTTCCTTATCTCTTGGGATTTTAGGGTGTATTGACCCAAGAAGGGGTTGTCGCTCATTCTATTGGAAGAAGGGGTTGAAGTCCCATAGGGTCTGATGTTGGGTAAAAGATAAAAGCCTTGTATAAACCTTTCTTATCCTTCACCCAAGGATCACCTAAGAAATCAATGGAATGCTTCTCTTTGAGTAAAGGGGACCCATAATATAATAAATAATGCTTAAAAGGTTAGTTGAAGGATAGGAGGTCTCATTACGAGCCAACCTTCATCATTGTGGGTGACAATTCCATCATCTGGTCGCCATGCCAAGGCAGTGACCTTCAACTTCTAATTATTCTATATTGAAATAAAATAAAGAAAGAAAGATAAAAGGCAATTGATGGGCTTGGCAAAAGTGCATTGTAGACGAAGGTACCACACACCCTCTACAAAGGCACCAATGAATGAGACAATACAACCCCTTGTATGTCATGAGCCCTATGCCCATTGAGTCTTGATCCCAACCACTTCATCCATTTTACATGGCTTAGAGAGGAATCTCTTGGAAACTCTCCTTAACCTAGGGAAATATCTATCCAATAGGACACCTCGTCAACCCTCCCATATTCAAGCTTGACAAGTCACATAATGTCTTTGAGTTGTTAATTGTTTGATATAGTGATATTTGATGCATATGCTTGGATGGATTATTTATTGATTGGATTCACTTATCATGATGTTATGACTTGAGATCCTTGGAGGGTGTGCTCATTTTTCTTTGCAAGACCTAGTTCATGGACAATTTTGGGAGAGCAATCCTAGCTTGGGCTTCCATGGGGATACAAACCCACAGGTTAGATGACACAGGCTCACATTTTGGATGAGAGAGATCATGCTTGGAAGTCCTTGATGACTTGAACGACATAGCCAAGCCCTCACTTGCCAAATTATTTTCCTAGGAGGGGAAAAACGTCCTATTTTTTAGCTTGACGTCATGATTTTGGGGCTAGGGCATGGTTGTGGGGTGCCACTCTTTTGACACATGGAAGTTTTGAGTAGAAGAGGGTATTCACCATGATGAGAGTGCTTATATTCTTGACATGTGGCCTTTGGAGGCCTACCCATGCTTCTATAACACCAACGACTTCCTTAAAGTGGAAAAACGTCCCCTAAAGGGGAGACATCCATCTAAATTAGGGTTCTATTTGTGCAAAAGTGAAATTTTAAAGGAATGGTTTAGTATTATTTTGTGCAAAGGAGAAAGATTAGGGTTGTTAACCCCTAATATTGTGTTTTACCCTAAACTATGTGGACAAACTATGTTAGCTACATTTTGTATAAATAAAGATCATAAGATCTCATTTTTTTTTGGATAACTCACCCTCATTGTGAGAAGATTTCGTTTGGAATTTTCTCTACACTTAGCTGTTTTTGTCTCTTGTGCACTTTTTTATGGCTATATTAATGAATGGTCGATGGAGGATTGAGGCGCTATCCTTGAATGATGTTTTCTAGCTCTTATGGTGGATTATCTTGGCATTTCTCTTGATCTTGGTATCATATTTTACTATTATGTTATCATTTTTTTTCAAGTCAAGTATTGTTATGCTAGGAGATAGGTGGGAAGTATAAGGGAATACACCTCCACCATAGTATTCATCATTTTATGCTTCATCTCATTGATTTACAAGGGTTTTCTAAGAGAAGTATAAGGGAATACAACCTCTTATCCTAAACCCTAGTTAGAGAAACTTGCCTTGGGAAGTAAAAGGGTAATACACCCCCAAGGAGGTAGCTTCTCTAGATCATTTTTTATTTGACTCCATTAACCCAATAGTAAAGGCACTAGTAATGCTTTTTTTCATTGGAGATATAAAATCATTTCCTTGGGAAATACAATTTTTGATCTTTTGAAAGGTTTATTGCTTGAAGTTGGTTGGCCTCATTGAGAGGAGTCTTCCCCTACTAGGGTGTCCCCTCAATCCCACTACTTCTTGCTGCTGTTACAAAATTACATATTCATCCATTAGGGATGCAAAAATCCTAACTCATTTGCTTGAATAACTCTCTTATCAATCATTGGATTTTGCTCAAAGTTTGCACACCTTTTCTCCTTGGTCCAATGCACGTTTTGGAAAATTTTGAGGGGATTTCAGCGGATGATTTTCTTGCTGTAATACATTGAATGTAACAACCATAAGGCTGCTATAATTTATTGCTGACAAGTGTTTACAACAACCTTATCTTTCATGCTAAGAATATTGAGTTTAGTTAGTCATTTACTAGTCTTTCTCTTGCATTTTCTACTTGATCTTTAGCATTTATGGAACAACTTAAAGTACCATTTTATTTCTGATATACACTGTTATCTATTTCTGAAAATTAGGTACAACTAGCTTAACTTTATGATCCAACTAACATGCATCATTGCAAAGTGTCTTTTCTTCTGTCTCGAGCAGGTATTTCATCATTTACAGGTTACTCAACATACTTGGAAACCCTTGGACCCTCCCAAGAATTCATTCCACATATTTCACTCCAATTAGACTTGAAATATAGGGGCTTCACTTCCATTCATATCCATCTACATATCAATCCACCTAGGGTCACCGGGATCACCTCCCTAGAGTGACCTAGTCACCCTTAAAGTGTGGGACCTACATTGAGGTGAAATTGGGTGTAGGATTACCAAGTTGTAGCACTTTATTTGTGGTTGAGTCCGGATTTTCCCAACCTACAACTTGCGCTATACCATTTTGGCATCGTTTTCAGGGAAGATTTTGAATCTTCTTCGTACCTTGACGACACTTTGGTAAGATGTCCCAAAGCCTTTCTCTTATCTTTCCCGACGACTCCACCTGAGGGACATTCCCTTTACACCCTCCTTGATAAGCTCATCCTGAAGCTCATCTGGCTACTCCACCTTCTTAGAACCCACTTTTCCCTTATCATTTTCCATCCTTTGGTGAGCCTTGAGCTCATCTGGCGACCTTATTGATGTATTACCCTAATTAATGGAACCATGGCCTCGAGACTTACCATGGGCATTCCACAAGGTTTATCCTTGCTTTGATGTTTAAAATATTCCTGGATATCAAAATAATTGTTCCCTGAAGTGGAGGGCAAGTTGCCCCAAATTTGACGGTGATCCAACTCCAGTAGTCACCCATGTCGTGAATTATATGAAGTATACTTCAAGCTTAAATGTGCTACATGAATATGTTTTGATGAAATTTTTTGTGTCTTCACTGGAATCAATTCAAAAAGATTGGTTTGCACACTAATGTGATCCAAAGAGTATCCCTTCTTATACAAATCTAATTGAATAATTTCTCAGGCATTATCGGTCAGCTACTCAAAGTTTGCAAGATTCTTTCCAAGAGCTCAAACACACTCTTTGAAGAGAAGGTTTTCTGATCGATGATGAGATAATAGATGAAGAAAATCTTGAAGAAGATCCAGATGAGATGTATGATGAAGATGAAGTATATTCTCTTCCACTTGATGAGGACATCCAAACCTCTCCTCCTCCTGCACATCAAGAAGAGAAAATGACAAGTTATAATCCTTTTGAAAACTTTGATGATGCCTTGTTCCATGACTGTGAAAATGAAGAAAACTGCCAAAGGGATCTCGATGAAGTTTCTCTTGTAGAAGGCTTGAACAAGACTTTGTTATATGCTTTCCCTTTTGAATAAAATGAAGTTATCGAGTTTTGTGAGGAAATTATTATCCCCTATGATGCAAGTGAATTCATGGAACAACCCTCAAATATAGTTGATGAATGCATTGATGATTTCATACAGGTTGGGAGACGTAGATGGGATGTGGGTTTCTTCATTATTGATAGAGATCCCATTTATGACATTGAGGGTAGCTCTCAAGCAAAAGGCGTTGAAATGTCATTTTCAGAGGACTGGCCTCCATGCATGTATGATTCAAATGTTTGGAAGCCTAGTGATGACATGGTTACAAATTTGTTCTTCCCTTTCGATGATGACTTGTCGCAGCATGATATTCATTCATCCTTTGGTACATACCCTTTTGAGGATGCAAATTTTTCTTATGAGGACTTTTGACTGTTGTACTCAATTTTTGAGGAATACCAGGACGTGGCCACCTCAGAGAATTCAGAAGTTCATTCTTCAAAGCGTAAGTATTTTCATCATGAATATTTAAAGGGGAAGAGGCGATGTTTTTCTACACAAGAGATTTTTCCTTACTACTTACCCTCTATTCCAAGAGTTCATGCAGTATTCTTCCATTCTCTCATCTCCTCTCAGCCCTCGACAAGAAGTGAGTCTTTATGCACTGATGAATATGCTCCTTCGTCTACATATAGTATCCCCTTTCAAAGATGGATTGATCAGTCTTGTGGCTACACTTTCAGGAGGGATGATCAGGTTGATGGTTTCTCTTTCCAACAGATTTTCTCCCTCCCACCCATATTCATGAGTTTTTTTTCATGATCGAATATATATGTGTTTATACTCATGATTATTATGTGCTTAAATTATCCTTGTTGTATTATTTGATTAAGCATAGGGGGAGATACTTTGATGAGATGATAAAATCATTACATTGGTTGTATGAATTCACTTGAAATCATCCAACACATGATCTTCACGGCCCTAAGGCCCTAGGTAACTACATAATTCATCTTGTTTTTCTTGAATTTTCATCTTGATTTCTCATGTTAGTTTATATACATCTAATTTTCATTTTTCTCTACTTGCATATTCATTTATGCTTAGTTTAGAAATTTTTGAAAAAATGTCAAAATTTTCTTTTTCAGGCTTAGATTATGATCATATGAGAACAAGGATGAGTAGGCCATGCTCCACTTGACAGTTTGATGTTTCCTTGTAGGAACATATCTACCAGGAAATGTTGTGGTTCTCATGCACTCTACAACGAGCACATGTCCCCAAGTAGGTGCCAGAACTAAGGATATTATGTCTCGAGGCCCGCAGGTTGCATATATGGAGTGTCGAGAGACTACATGGCCAGAAATACCCTTTGCATAGATGGAAAACCCACTTACCACCACAGATGGTCATAGTTTTGAAACCCACCACTAATAGTGTGTTTTACCCTAAAGTATGTGGAGAAACTATGTTAGCTACATTTTGTATAAATAGAGATCATGCGATCTATTTTTTTTTGGATAACTCTCCCTCATTGTGAGAGGATTTGGTCTGAAATTTTCACTAAACTTGGTTGTTTTTGTCTCTTGTGCACTTTTTTATGGATATATTAATGAACGGTTGACTGAGGAGTGAGGCTCTATCCTTAGATGATGTTTTGTAGCTCTTATGGTGGATTGTGTTGGCATTCCTCCTATTCTTGGTATGGCCTTTTACTATTATGCTATCATTTTTTCAAGTCAAGTATCGTTATGCTAGGATATAGGTGGGGAGTATAAGGGCATACACCCCCACCATATTCTTCATCATTTTATGCTTCCTCTCATTGATTTACAAGGGTTTGCAAAGAGAAGTATAAGGGCATACACCCTCTTAGCCTAAACCCTAGTTAGAGAAACTTGCCTTGGGAAGTAAAAGGGATTACACCCACAAGGAGGTAGATTCTCTAGCTCTTTGTTTATTTGAATCCATTAACCCAATAGTAAAGAAAATAGTCATACTTTTTTGCATTGGAGATATACAATCATTCCCTTGGGAAACACAATTTTTGATCTTTTGAAAGGTTTCTTGCTTGAAGTTGGTTGGCCTCATTGAGAGGATTCTTCCCATACTAAGGCGTCCCCTCTCTCCCACTACTTCTTGTTTCTGTTAAAAAATTACATCTTCATCCATTAGGGCTACATAAACCTAAATCATTTGCTTGAATAACTCTCTAATCAACCATTGGATTTTGCTCAAAGTTTGCACACCTTTTCTCCTTGGTCTAACGTACCTTTTGGAAAAGTTTGAGGGGATTTTAGTGGTTGAATTTATTTATGTAATAAATTGAATGTTACATCCATAAGGATGATATAATTGGATTCATATAAGTGTTTACAACAACCTTATTTTTCATGCTAAGAATATTTCTTTTTCATCTTGAGCTTAGCTAGTCATTTACTAGTTTTTCTCTTGCATTTTCTACTTGATATTTAAAATTTATGGAGAAAATTATAGTGCCATTTTCTTGGTGATATATACTTTTATACATTTCTTCAAATTAGGGACAACAATATTAACCTGCTGATCCAACTAACATACATCATTGCAAAATGTATTTTCTTGTGTCTCGGGTAGGTATCTCATCTTTTACAGGTTACTCAACATACTTGGAAACCATTGGACCTTCCCAAGACTTCATTCCACACATTTCACTCCACTTATAATTAACCTCTAGGGGATTCACTTCCATTCATATCCATATCCATCTCAATCCCCCCTAGGGTCACTAGGATCGCCTCTCTAGAGTGACGTAGTCACCCTTGAAGTGCGGGACCTATATCGAGGTGAAATTGGGTGTATGATTACCAAGTTGTAGCACTTGATTTGTGGTTGGTTCTGGATTTTCCAAACCTACAACTTGTGCTAGAATAGGGTTCTTTTCAACAAAATACATAGATGGAAAATGCATGACATATGTAAATACAAACACAATCAAACATAATAGAAAGTCAAAAATCTTGGGGATTCAAACATAATGAATACACTCAAGCTCTTAAGGAATATGGTATAGACCTTAGTAGGAATGGATTTGGGAAAAAAACCTTCTCTCAAGATGAAAATATGGACACAACTCAGTTCTTCTAGCTGCAAAATTATTTATAATAGGTTCAAATCAATAGAAGGATAAGTACATTGCATAGTAAAACAAATTCAAATGGGAAATTCATAAAAGCTAAAATACACAATCTCTATTCATTTCTTCTTACATATAAAGAATTTCTATTTTGAAAGAACCAACAAGATCTTGGAAAAGAGCAAGAAAAGAAAAAGAAGGAGGAATCTATGCTTGTGGAAACTGCTCTTCATGGTCGAAACAAAGGAAACATATGGTACATTGACACTGGATGCTCAAGCCACATGACAAGGGAAAATAACAATTTTGTCACTTTGAAGGAAGTAAACAAAGGTAGTGTAACATTTGGAGATATTGCTACTGCAAGGACAACAAGAAAATATACTCTTAGTCTTGATATTGGAAAAACTAAGAAATAAAATGTCTTGTAGGATGAAGGTTTGGAACATAATATTCTTAGTGTTAGTCAAATGTGTGATCAAGGACACTCTCACATTTGATTCTCAATGTTGTGAGATAATGAAGAAAGGGTTGGGAAGATTAGTGAAAAATGCATTTAGAACCTCAAATAATGTATATATTCTCAATGAAATCAAGGGAGAAAACTGATATATGGGACAAATAGATGATAGATGGTTATGGCATAGAAGAATGGGCCATATAAATTTTGATAATATAGTTAAAATAAACACCAAACAAGAAATGCGAGATATGCCAAAGATTGTTAAGATTTCAAACACTCTTTGCAAGAAATGCTAGCATGGGAAACATACAAGAACAAGATTCAAATCAAAGGAGTACTCAACAATGAAGCCATTAAAACTCATTCATACAGATCTTTATGGGTATACAAGAACACAAAGTCTACAAGGTGAAAATTACTTCATGTTTCTAATTGATGATTACTCTAGAATGACATGGGTTACATTTCTAAAAGAAAAATATGAAGAGTTTGATAAGTTCAAAGCATTCAAAGTCTAGGTTAAAAATTAAACTGATTTGAAAATTAAGTGCTTGAGATAAGAAAGAGGAGGTGAGTTTTTCTCAAATGAATTTGAAGATTTTTGTGAGCTTCATGGATTAAAGCGATATTTTTTAGCTGCAAGAATGCCACAATGGAATGGAGTGATAGTCAAAGGAAGAATCAAACCATACAACAAATGGCTAGAAATTTTTTGAATGAAGCTAATCTATCAGACATGTTTTGCAGATAAGAAATCAACACCATAGTCTACATTCTGAATAGAGGGAAAATTAGATTCAACAACAACAAAACACCTTATGAATTATGGAAGGGTAGACCAACAACAATTAAATACTTCAAATATTTTGGAATCAAGTACTACATAAAGAGAGATGATGAGGACTTGGGAAAATTTTACTCCAAAGTTGATGAAGGTATCTTTCTTGGTTATTCATCAAGAAGTGAGGCTTATCGATTTTACAATAAAGCATTGGGAAAAATCATAGAGTGCCAATGTGAAAGTGGATGAAGCAGGGCATCATAAGGTGAAAGCACATGCTCAAATAGAGGATCCAAAATACAAATAAGAAGAAGAAAAATAAGGAGAGAAAATGAAAAAGAAGAATCTGAACATCAAGATACAAAGACACCATTTAGATTTGTCAGAAAGAATCATTCAAAAAATTTAATTCTTGGTGATAAAGATACTAGAGTTCAGACTATAAGAAGACTAGAAAGTGCACAAGAACATGGAAACTTCTCTTTGCTATCTAAAATAGAGCCTGAGAACTTTATGAAAGCTAGAAAAGACGAACATTATATTGATGTGATGGAAGAAGAGATGAATCAAATTGAGAGGAATGAGACATGTGAATTTGTTCCAAGACCAAAAGATAAAAAAGTGATTGGCACCAAGCGGGATTTTGTCAATGTTTCATCGAAACCTGCACAGGAGATCTAGCTAAAGAGAGTACACACAAATCTTAACAAGAAAGGAAGAGAGATTCAATATGGAAGAATGAGAAAATATATTCACACCACTCCAATGAGTTGATGATTGATACATAGATGATGATCAATATGATACAATGAATGAGTGGAATACACTCATATGTAGGACATAACATTTCATAATAGCAGAATGCATGCATGCATAATAGCATAATAGTGATGATMTAAAATAGAAAGTCCAAAATAGAACTAGTCAATTAACTCCCATTGAACTAGTGTGCCAAAAAAATAATTTTCTCCAACAGTTTTTAGGAACAAGTTGAATGAACATGGACAAGCAATAAGAAATAAAACAAGATTGGTTTGTAAAGTCTATTCTCAAGTTGAAGGTATTGATTTTGAAGAAAATGTTTCCTTGGTTGCAAGAGTAGAAGTTATCAAAATGTTTTTGTCATTTGCATGTTTCAATAACTTCAAAGATTATCAAATGGATGTCAAGTCCACCTTTATCAATGAAAATTTAGAAGAAGAATTATACATTGAAATATCAAAAGGAGTCTCATTATCAAAAAATAAGGATCATGTATGCATATTGAAGAAAGCACTTTATGGGATAAAACAAGCTCCCATAGTCTAGTATTCAAGACTTGACAAATATCTACAACAACAAGGCTTCAAAAAGGAAATTGTTGACAATAATCTGTACATATAGACAATAGGATAAAATTAGTTGATTGCTGTGGTTTATGTAGATGACATCATTTTTAGAGGCAATATGAACAAAATGTTGCAAGAGCTTGCAATAGAAATGCAAAAGGAATTTGAGATGTCTATGTTTGGTGAATTGCCATTCTTTCTTGGTTTAAATTTTATCAATTTGATAAAGGCATATTCATTTCACAAACCAATTATATCAAGGAAATTTCAAAGAATTTTAGAATAAAATATTATGTACCATTCAACACACCCATGGTCACATGCTATAAATTGAGCAAAGATGATGAATCTCCAAAAGAAAATCAAACATTGTACAAGTCAATGATTGGAAACCTACTATATCTGATAGCATCAAGGATGGACATTATGCAAGAAGTAGGATTGGTTACACCATTTCAAGTTGCACCAAAATAAACTCATGTGCAAGAAGTGAAAAAAATATTTAGATATCTAAAGGGAACCTTGGATTTCAGCCTGTGGTACTCATTTGGTTTGCTTTCTAGGAGGAATAAATGATAATAAATTCCTCATAGCAGGCAAACCATTTATTCCCTTTTAATTTCATGATAAAAAATTCAAATAGTAAATCCCCATAAATAAAAAATGAGAAGTTGCACTGCTGTGTTCTTACATTACAATCAACAAAAATTCAATTTTCAAATAGGGTTATTTTCAACAAAAGACATAGATGGAAAATACATGACATATGTAAATACAACCACAATCAAACATAATAGAAACTCAAAAATCTCAGGGATTCAAACATAATGAATACATTCAAGCTCTCAACAAATATGGTATAAACCCTAGCAACAATGGATTTGGGAAAAAAACCTTCTCTCAAGATGAAAATATGGACACAACTCAATTCTTCTAGCTACAAAATTATTTATAATAGGTTCAAATCAATAGAGGGCTAAGTACATTACATATTAAAAAAATTCAAATGGGCAAGTCATAGAAACTAAAATCCACAATCTCTATTCATTTCTTCTTACATATAAACAATTTCAATTTTGAAATACTTTCTTTTAAACAATAGAGATATAGGGGAAAACATATTACCTCTCTAAATAGCTCAAGCCTGCACAATTTAAAATCTATCAATGTGGAAAATGACAGACAATATTTGAGCACATGCCCTATGACAGTTGCAATGTATGCTACAATAATAGAGTCAAACAATACATCAATGAAAACCATTGAAAAAATAGAAGCCCCAAGCAAAGAATTTGGAATTTATTTGTAGGTTAACCACATCGCATGGTAAAAAATTCAAATGGAAAAGATGTATAAGTAGAAACCCATAGTTTTTATTCCTTTATTTCCATAGAAAAAATAAATACTTCAACTTTCAAATAGATTTCACCCAATCAACATAGGTAGAGGGACAATGATCTCCCTCTCTAAAAATCCCAACATTGCACAAATTAGAATTTGAAAATACGAAAAGTGGTGTACTATATTTAAGTAGAGGACCTAGGGAAGTTATGACAGATGATCCAATGCTAGGTACAAACAATTCCCCTTCAGTGGTCACCATGGAAAAGAAATAGAAATCCCAAGAAAACAATTGCACAATAAATATAGAGACTACCAAAGCCATTGTTACTTAAAAAAAAACTAATCACACCTTCAAATAGAATATTTCAAGTTCAATTCAAGGAAATAATTGAATCTTACCTCGTTTCCACTATTACGATGCAAAAATCGAGTCTAGGAAAATTCTAATATGGATTCTAGGACACTCTAACCAAATTCAACTTTCACCATCCCAAGCACTAGGGGAAAATAACAAACCCTTTTGATAAAAAAATTCCAACTAGACCAACAACCCTCAAAAGTGCCCAAATTTTTATAACAAAAACCTAGCAAGGGATGTAATAAATAACCCTAGACAACTAAACTCATATGGTGAGGTTTGATTGATTGATGTCAATTGATTTATTGATGCCAAAGGATTAATTGGTTGATGATTGATGTCAAACGTAATATGTATTGTCCTTGATAGATGTCAAAGATATTATTCATATGAAGTAAAAGAGACAAAATATACTGATGGATCATCTCAAGGAAAGAACCAATGACTTAAACCAACTTGAGGAAGAGTTTGGTCAAGAAGAGAGAAGACTGGAAGAAGAAATAATTACATTGAAAATCCAACTTGAAGAAGCAAAGAGAACATAAGAGGTCATGAAGTCTCAGATAATGAAGAAAGAAGAAGAGGTTG
>JASDQU010690174.1:6364-16705 GCA_032191745.1 Picea mariana
AAAGAGGGCATAAAAGAATTTCAATAAAATCCCCATGCAATAATAGTAACTTGGTCCATACCTTTCAAGCATGGCCAAGTTCTTTTAAATTGATGTTGATAGGGTTAGTGAATGAGTTTGGCTAAACAATTTAATCTTAGCCAAAGTGTCTAGGGTAGATTAGTGAATAAATCTGTCCAGACTATCTAATCTTGGTCAGATATCCCCAGGGTAGAGTAAATTCTTAACCCAACAGTCTAATATGGGTTAATTGTCATAGGAAGCTAGGTTAGAATATAGGCTAGTTTCTTTATTGATTTATTTCAATAAGAACCAGTTTGATGATCAATGTTGCACCATGATCTGGATACCTAAATGTTGTTCGACTAACCCCTTGGTGGTGTAGACATGAAAGGTCTTGGAGAAAACCTGTGAAAAGAACTTACCCTAAGTTTCTAGGCACATGTATTTTCCGCGCCCTCACTTATGCTCCGTTCATGTATCAAAGGTCCAGATGATCACGCTCAGATCTACGGTGGACAGGTCTTTTCGGACCCCCTCGACCGTTCTATATTTAACGGAAGGGGGGGGGGGGTCCAGAATTGTTGATAAGACCCGTGCGCATCTGGATGCCTCAGGATCGAGCGTGCAGATCTACAGTCAACATTGGATTCCGGACCCCCCCATCTGTTCTACCTTTAATGGAGGGGGGGGGGTCCGAAATGTGTGATAAATAGCACGCATAGATCTGCGGCTCAGAAACAAGTGCGTAGATCAATGGCCCAAGATGTTTTTTGGACCCCCCCAACTGTTCTGCTTTTAACTGAGGGTGGGGGTCTAGAATGGTATCTTTCCTCTAGCAGGCCCCTCTTTATACATGGCAATGATCTAATTGCCCTGAGTCTCATCATCTCCTGCTTTCTGACATACCATCGTCATCTCTCGATATCACCATCCATCTTTTCTGAAATAGTCACGTCCCATAACTGCTGTCAGTCATTCCCCCCCATTCGCTCATGGCAAGCTCCCTCACTATGACCTTTACCCCAATCGATAGCTGCCACATCACTCATCTGTATCCCTCAGTCACCGTCACCTGCCATCTCACACTCGAAGTGATCCATTGGCCATTTATTACTAGATGACCTATCCGTTAACTAGTTGACCTATCTCCCGCACCCAACGGACACCCATTTACTCAAAACTATCCTTTTTCTTCCTATTTTCACCATTTACCCACTCATCGCACCAGAGAGATTTACCCCGTTTTCTCCCCCGTTACAACAAGTTTCCCCCACCAACAACCAGCCCGCTAACTTTTTTTTTCTTGCAGGTATTGTTGCAGTAATGGCGCTAAAGTCCAAACAAGTAGAAGGAGAGGAGAATCTGTTTCTCCCGCCTCTTGTTGACCTTGAAAGGATCCCACTGGTCGACAAAGACCACTTAATCGTGGATACAAAGTGTGATTTTGATTTCGCAGACCTTCAGTCGTGGCTCAAGGAAGTCTTCCTGGACCAGAGTGATGAAATCGGACTCTGGGATTCCAACTTACCCCTTTACCTCTTCCCTCAGATCCACCCTTTTCCAGAGTTCGCTCTCAAGTTCCAAGCCCACTACATTCCCGAGCAAAGAGCCATCATCTCCTCGTTCGGAGAGATCCTTTTCCTCATCACGCCCGAATCCATCGACCAAATGATGAAAATCCCCCAAGCTGACTCCGCATCACCCTTCAACCTGGAAATTCTTACAGAATTATACCAGAAAATGACCTTCCCCCAAAGAGCTCAAATATTCGAGATTTTCCTCCCCCCATCCACTCAATTTCCCTCCACAAATCCTCCTTATCCTTCTTCCATGTTCTCGACTAAAGAAAACCAGATCATCTCATCCCTTTGTGCCTTGTTAGGATACTATTCTGATCATTGGGTAGATGAACCCATTATGTGATTTTTATCCATCTTCTCTACCGATGAGAAGCCCACCACCCAGTTTGACTTCAGCACATTCCTGGTGAACAATATTCATGAACAGTTCATGAATTTCACCATGGAAGGCATGTTCTGATACTCATCGATACTGGCATACTTGTTCGTCTTCTTCCAAGTGGACAAATTCATTTTTTCCATGCAGAAGATGGATGGAGATGGTAGACCCCAGGCAGTGACAGCATGGACCTCCTTGCTCAAGCACAACTCCACAGAGTTCAGTTTCAAGGAGTTCATTGATCAATTCTACCACCCTGTGGTAAGTATGCTAGGCGGTAGGCCTGAGCCTCGGATAAATGATGAAGTTCAGAGGATCCTGCATCTCTCGGATAACACAAAGATAGGGGATTGGTATTTTTACCAAGATTACACGGAGATCAGAGTATACGGGTGCGAGTTGGCACCGTATAAGTTGCCCAAGTATCTGCCAGTCAGAATTTTTTCTTTGGAATATATAAGGCAGATAATAAATTCCGATGATATCCATTTTGTGTCACTGAAGAAAAAGAAATATCTTAGAATCAAGGGGCAAATTGGCTCCTTCATTTGCAACAATCGTGGCGCTGGGGAAGAAGCAGACAGGATGCTTAGGGAGATGAAGTTCTTCATGAGCTTCCCATGGCATTACGATCCATGTGGGATCATCTCTGAGATGAGGGTAAAAAACAAGAACATCCCATATGTCCATGAAGCTAGGCCTGAAATTGAAAAATTTGCAAACTAGACAGTATGGGAGCCTAATACATTGGTCAAAGTAGAACAGCAGGATCCCCTGGCCACTGTATCACAAATGACCATGCCACAGGTCCCAAAAAAGAAAAGACCTAGGCAAGATTTATCTCGCCTGTCACTGAGGTATCTTTCGAAGAATTCTAGCTGCATACCAAGAGGCCTAAGACTTTTGCAGTTCCTGGCCCGACTGGGGAGAAAGAAGCTTCGTCTACTACAGTGACCAAAGTTGATAGGCCACCCCTTGGTTCGAGCCTCCATAAGGTCATAACCTCAGCAGTTCCGAAAAAATCTACATATTCTCCATTGACCACCCAGCCAGGCAAGGTGGGACCGAAGTTGAGTATCTTCGAAAAGTATGAGCTGATCAAGAAAAGGAACCAAACCCTGACCAGCAGTACTTGTGCCCAGTTCTGGAACCAGACGTCGACTGCACAACATAGGTTGTTGTTGGCATTTGACACCGAGAAGGGCAGAATGCATATGGCATTCCTCCAGGCACAGGTACCAGATCCAAAGGTGATCACTGACTACAAAAGGGCCACCTTCGAATTCCAGATGAAGGACGTGCATCCGGCTGATCAGATGGATATGCACAAGAAGACAGGGGATATGGTCTTTTACACACTAGCTCATGATTCCACTACTGTGTCCAAACTGCAAGTGTCCCTCAACAATGTTCAAACACAATTGAAGTTAGAGAATATATCGTCCTTTTCCAAGGACAATAGGATCAAGACTTTGGAGGAACTGGTCCTCAAGATCGGTTATGATCCTTCGAACATGAAAGCAGCTAAGGAGATTATTAAGAAGAAGAATGTTGACATAGCCTCCTTAAGGAAACAATTGAATCTCTCGGCCATAGAGGATTTGCAGGTGAAGGAAATAGTAGAGAAAGAAGGAGAGAAAGATTAAATGCTCAAGCTGCTCATGGAGAAGAATGCACAGCTTAAGGAAATGGAAGCTGATATGGAGAAGTTATTAAAAGAGAAAGAGCAACTGAAGCCAATGGAATTCATTCCATTGAGTGCTATTCCAATTTTAGGAGTGAGCACAGCATTAGTGATAGAAGTCCCATCCGCGACTCCATTGACATCCCTGGAGAAGACAACTGACCTGGCTAAGTCTATGGAAAAGATGAACCTACAGGAAACAGAGATCAGCAGGCTCAAAAAGGAGATTGAGAACCTTCAAGAACTCAAATCTTCCTTTTAGACCAGCCTCTCCAAGGAAAAGTAGGTGACAGATCAGCTCAAACATGAGTTACAGCAGCTCCGGAAGCAAACAGTGGCAGGAAAAACTTTGGCCAAGGTTAAAGAAAGTGTATGGACAGACATCACCAAGTCCATGAACGAGATATGGCCCATGATACAGATAATTTTTGAGCAGAATGAATTGGTGTAGAGAAGCAAACAGGCCATCGAGAAAATCAGGTCAGAATTGGGAGAGATGCCAACTCAGGTGAACGAGATCATCAAGTTCCTAAATTCTAAGACCAGGGAATACTTGGAAGAGCTGAAAATTGAAGACAGAATAGAGACCATCCTTGAGGTCAAAAGAGTTTTGACCAAGAGAGGATTAATTCTTCAGCTGGAAGAAAAGGTTCAGGCCATGGACCTAGGGGTACAAAGATTCTTTAGTAAGATTGAGTTTCTCCAAAAGAAAGGTCTTCCTGTTCTGAAGGTAATCAATGATAAATTGATGACACTCCCAGACTACAAGAAGAGATTGGCCGATGTGGCTAAGGACAGTTTGAAGTTTGTAGGAATTCAAGGGAGCATCACTGGCAAGGCATTTCTAGATGCACTTCAGTGGGACATCAGTATCCAACATGAGATTCGATATATCTTCCTCACCAAGCCTACCTTCGCTAAGTACACAGAAATGGATGAAGTGTATCGAAGGCTACTCAAAGTCAACGTGCCCAGTCATCTCCAATGGGAGGAACTTTGTATTCTGATCGAGTAGCAGATGAGCTATCCCAGTCCAGTCATTTGTCTAGTTAGATAAGGTTGTGCAGAGGCTTCATCAACAACCCACCCAGAAATTAGCATGCAGTTACACCACATCATCAAGCAGTTCCTAGATTTAGGAAATTTGTTAAGTTAGTTAGGCTAAAAATAGATTTAGCACATCCTGATCATTAATGACAGTATCAGTTGTAATTTGAGTTATAAATACTTCATCTTTCGAAGTATTGGGGGTTGTTGATCTTCACACCCTGATGCTATCAGACTGTAATATTTTTGAAGAGATATTCCATTAATACAAAGAGGCACTTTTACATGATTCTTGCGTGTATTCACTGGTGATGTTTTTATCTCTAAGTTGAATGTTACTCTCACTTTGTTATCATACTGTTTTCTAATTCTAATCTTTAGAAGTAACGAATGTTGCAGGATTTATCTCGTATACCCTATTTCTGACTCAAAAGATTTTAGTGTTTTATCTTCTGGTTTTTTCAATAAATAAATTCTTAACTGCTTCTTTGTTGAAACTATCTTTCTCATCTTTTCTACTATTCATCATTTATGCTACTAAAGAATCCAATGATTATATTATCTCGCCCTATGAAATTTTTTCCTTTGCGTTTCTGGTTCACTTTTCATATTTTATTAAAAACACAGACCCGATAGCCCAATGGATGTGTAGACTGTCTCAACCAACTCGACAAACACTACGACAACAAAACCAACCTATTTATTTACCTAGCCTAATATTGAAAATTTGAAACATAGCTAAATCATATAGAGAGATCCCTCTTTGAAGTTGGAAGGGCTAGATCCTAGCTTCGAAAGTGGTTGGATAAAGTTACCTTAGTAGATTTCTTCTATTGTCAACCTCTAGGAAATTTACCAAGTGCTAACATGTTTCATGAGGGTTTACAAATCAATTCCTATATAAATATAGCCACCCCCCGGGGCTGCGCAACTGCAACATGTCGATTCCTTCAACAACGATTTTGCCTTGCTTTTGAGCGAAAGAAGATAAAAAAATATAGATGCCATGATGAGTGACACAATTGAAGTCGAGGTAAACCTGATGGTGTCGGGAAATATCAAACAAAGATTTAACAAAGGCGATAAGAAACCCCAACGGGATGCACAACCGTCGACATCTCAACCCTCAGACAACAAATTTGACTTGATGATGAATACGATGGAGAAATTGATGGAAAAAATGTCCATGGGAAACATGCCCTCTCCCCGACAACAACATGACCCGCATCCTAGAAATCAAAACCTCTGAGGGGGTCAAGTTCTGTAGATTAGACAGAGGGAACATAGAGACTAGGAGACCAACAATTAAGGCCTCTATTGCTTTCAATGAACTTATCAAAAAGGGTGAATATCAGGAGCAAATTATTAAAATGATGAAAATGGGAGAAACTCCAGACACTTTGAATGTCCAGGATGATCAACTTGCCATTTTGTTTGGTCTGTACGTAGAGGAGAAAAATGATACTAAGGACGTTCCCTCGTTCTATGTTAGTCTCAAGGTCCATGACATGACCCTGCGTAATGCCATGCTGGATTCAGGCATGTCGCACAACCTCATGCCAAAGGTGATCATGGACGAGTTGGGTTTGGACATGACCAGGCCCTATAAGGATATTTTTTCTTTCTGTTCAAGGAAAGTCAAATGTTTGGGTCTCATCAAATACTTGGTTGTTTCACTAGCACAAATTCCTTTGAAGTACATGGTTATGGACGACATACCCTCGAAGTTTGGCATGCTGTTATCTAGGTTGTGGGTTGCGAAATTAAAAGGAACTCTGCAAATGGACATGTTGTACACCACCATTCTAGTTTTCGGCCAGGAGAGACGGTTATACATAGAAGTACTACTAAAATACATGGTAAGCAGTAAGACATAGCCTAATAACCATCCTATCTACTCCATCGACACTAAGGTTGGCTCCTCCATATTCTACAATGACCTAAGATTTGAAGAGGAAGAGCCGACAGCCATCATGACCGCTAATGATAAAGCCACGCGACGAGAAACAGAGTGCGATGAACCGAGGAACCGCATGGAGAAAAATATGTGGAACACAAGTTTCGATGGCGTTGTCAGCAAAGAAGGGGCAGGGTCTGGTGTATGGATAAGTCCTCCCAAGGTGGGCTCAAAACTATGTTCATACAAACTCACTTTCGACTGTACAAATAACATGGATGAGTATGAGGCACTGATTTTGGGCTTGAAGGTTTTGAAAGAATTGGGTGCAAAGAGGATAACAGTGCATGGGGACTCCGATATGGTTATAAACCAATAAAAGGCATATATCAATCGAATCACCCCAGGCTGAGAGCATACAGAAACCTAGTGTTGGACCTCCTTGAAGAATTATCGGAGTATAATTTATCATAAATCCCGAGGGGGAATAATCAAATTGCCAATGCATTGGCTACATTGGCCTTAGTTTTTAAAATTCCCATATTTCCCAACATAAAATACGAGATCAAAGTCAAACACAAGCCGACGGTGCCCGATAATATCAAATATTGGCAGGTGTTTGAGGACGACAAATAGGTGGAGAGATTTCTCCAAATGAGTGACGAGTTCGTTAACATGAACATTGATGACGACTGCTACTGTAATGAATATCAAAGCATAGATGCACGAAGTAATGAAGACCCTTTACCAGATAGCTGGAAGGGACATAGTACAACTGGAAAATAATATCATCCCAAAGGGGCTGGTTCTATTGGAAATAATGTTTGACGAAAACGATGTCGCTATAAATCCCAATATCATTTCAAATGATGAGGATGTCGAATACTGCAACATCAGGATTCAAGAGAATCCGAAAATAATCAAATTTTTGAAAATGCTCAGTCTAGAGGTCAAACAAGACTACATCAAGCTCATGAAGGATTTCCCCAAAGTTTTCACTTGGAGTTATGATGACTTAAAGGTTTACAACACTAAAGTGATTCAACACATCATTCCTCTCAAAGACGACCAGAGGCCTTTCAAGCAAAATATGAGACAGATAAATCCCTTGTTGTTTTTGCTAATCGAAAAGGAGGTAAAGAAACGGTTTGAATCTAAAATTATCATTTCTTTGAGGTTTTCGAAATGGGTTGTCAACCTGGTGCCTGTAAGAAAAAAGAGTGACGAAATAAGATTGTGTGTGGATTTTCAAAACTTGAACAAAGTGTCACTCAAGGACCACTACTTTCTCCCCAAAATGGACTATATTTTGCAAAAGATAGTGGGGTCCCAGAATATGTCCATGCTGGACGGATTTTGGGTTATAATCATATCATGGTACAACAGGATGACAGGGAAAAGACAACTTTTACGACACCATGGGGGATGTTCATGTATGCCAAGATGCCTTTCGGCCTGATGAACATCAGAGCTACCTTCCAGAGGGAAATGGACATATCATTTGTGGATGAAAAGGAAAAGTTTATCATGATCTATCTAGATGACATCACAGTGTACTCCTACTCCGACAAACAACACCTCGAGCATCTGAAGAAGGTCTTCCAGAAATGTAGGAGATTCAACAAATTGTTGAACCCAAAAAAGTCACATTTCAGGATGCAGGAAGGTAAGTTGTTGGGGCACATCATTTCAAAAGAGGGTATTAATATAGACCCCAACAGGGTTGAAGGAATCCTGAAAATCAGCACTTCGCGTAGCAAGAAGGAGGTGTAGTCCTTCTTGGGATAAGTAAATTTTTTGAGAATATTCATCCTGAACCTAGCAAAACATATCACCTGTATGCTCATAAAGGGGAAAAAGATCAAGAGGAACCCTAAAGCTAGGAAATCATTTGAATATATCAAGATACCACTAACTAAAGCTCCCATGTTCGCTAGCCCAAACTTCACGAAGGAATTCATCTTGTTTTCTTTTTCCTCAAAGCATACAATTTCTTGCATGCTATTACAGAAAGATGATCAGAACTTTGAGAAGCCTATAGCCTATTTCAGCAGGACGCTAAGGGATTCCCCACTAAGGTACAACATTATGGAGAAACAAGCATACACCTTAGTGAAAGCCCTAAAGGAGTTCAAAACTTACATATTACACTCTCACATTATCGCTTACATGACCAGTAACTTAGTCAAGGATATCCTCATTAGCCTGACCCTGAGGGGAGAAGGGGTAAGTGGATAGTGGCCATGCTAGAATACGACCTCAAAATCAAGCCCACAAAGGTAATCAAGGGTCAGGGCCTTGCGAAACTAATGGTACAATCAAACTATGAAGTGATGGGAATCAACTTCATTACTGATCTGTTAGAGAACCCTTAGGAGGAAACAATCGCGCAGGTGTCTCAAAAGTTCATTGATTCACCATGGTATATGAACATCATCTATGTGTTTAGGAATCTGCAAGCCCCTTCGAGTTTAAGTAAGACCAAGGCCAGATCTTAAAGCTCAAATATGTTAGGTTCTGTATCTTGGATAACTCACTGTATTGGAAAGATCCAGAAGGGATATTGATGAGTTGTTTGCTGGAAGATGACATGAAATGAACTATCATGGAATTCCACAAAGGTGACTGTGGAGTACATCACTACTGGAAAACCATCATGCATAAAATACTAAGAGAAAGTTACTATTGGCCCAACATCTTCACAGACGTATACAAAGAAGTTTCTAGTTGCCATAAGTGTCAGATTTTTTATGGAAGGAGAAATCTACAACCCCTACTGCTGAAACCGATCCCAGTCAAAGTGCCTTTCATGCAATGGAGGTTGGAATTTATAGGGGATATCTATCCACCATCCTCGGCACAACACATATGAATACTCATGGGCAAGGATTACTTCACGAAATGGATCGAAGTAATTCCAACGAAGAAGGCTACTGACGCGGTCATCATTCAATTTCGGAGACAAACATCCTGTCGATATTCATATGCCCTATCAAGATAATAAAAGATAACGTGGCCACATTTAAGTCCAAGAAGATGGATAATTTTTATCAGGATTACAATATAACCCTGGGAAATTTTATAGCGTACTACCCACAGGGAAATGGGTTAGCAGAATCGTCAAATAAAAGTTTGACCAAGATTATCAAATGACTCCTATAAGACAACAAGAAGGCATGGCATAAAAAGCTCATTTGTGTGCTATGGGTGGAAAAATTCACTACCAAGAAGTTCATATCGACGTCGTTGTTCCAAATCATATACATCGCAGATGTTGTTCTCCCCATCGCACTAGGGTTTCCCATCAGGAAGTTGTTGCAAGAACAAGAAGTTGAGCCAGATGACACACAGAGAAGGATAAATTAGCTGATCCCCACGCAACAGATGAGGGAACAAGTGTACAATTGATCACAACTCCACGAGGAGAGGATGAAGAAATCCTTCGACAAGCACTCTAAGTAGGAGGAAATTTAGATGGGGGATCTGGTGGGGAAGTGGGACGCGAGGAACGAAGATAAAGGAAAGCACAAAAAATTCAATAATCTTTGGACGAGTCCATTCAGAATCAGTGCATATCGCGGGAACAACGCTTATTTTCTAGAAGAGCTAAATGGAGAGTGCATTGGTTGGGGTCCTGTAAACGGCAGGTTCCTCAAACACTATCTGGTGCAATAAATTCTCTTTAAGTCACATATCATTGTAAATAATCATTTTTTATTTTTTTTCAAATGAGGCATTTTGAGTCAGTGTG
>JASDQU010690174.1:52001-78110 GCA_032191745.1 Picea mariana
AGTCTCAAATAGTTTCTGACAACAAATTTTCACAGGAAAGCAGAGACAATCAGTAAGTGAAGGCATCAACATAATACTTTTCAGTTGTATCAACCTCCAGAACATATGAATTTCTCAACTATCATTTAACAGAAGACCAAATTCATACCACTCAAGATACATTTGTGTATTATGGATAAAATCAATCATTTGCAGAGATTGAGTGCATAATATGCTTATCTAAAAGCTAGAAATTCGTATCAACTACTGAAGGGCGTGCCACTTTCCACCCAACCATAGGAATAAATTCTCTTGGTATTTACATAGATGGCCACCCCTAGTTAGAGTATGATGTCATGAGAGGAATTTCTTCTTTTATTGAGAAAACAAAAGGGACAAAGGTTACTCTCCTTTTCCACTTCTTCTTTGTTCCAATCCCAACCAAAGAAATATCCCCCATTCCTGTTTCCTGGAGTGGGTATCTAGACCCAACCATTTCCACCCCTCTTGATGTCCTTGTTTTTCTCACCTTCCACACCCATATTTTGCGGGTCACATCTCCCATTCATGGGTCAGATCAAAAGTTTCCAGATGGGCACTCTACCTATCCCATCATTCACTCTTAAGGAAGAATTCCTAACCACTAGCTGGACTGGTAAGTAAATTCTCTAGAATAGGGGACAATTATAGGTCTGAGCATATTTAAGTCCAACAGAGTACTGCCCGGAAGTGGTCAAATCAACTAGTACTATTTCCCCTCACCATTCCTTCTCATGGTATTATAATATGTATAGGAATCACCTTTGTTGGCACAGGGGCAGACCTAGGTTTCAGCTCCAAGAGCACACCAACAAGCCCTAACTACTGGCCTTTTCGGCAACACCTGCGAAGAAGATGCAGTATCACCCAAAGAAGTTATGAGGGAGTCACAGGATAGAGATGTCTACAACCAAGGGGAATATCAAGTGGATCTAACACATGAACAAGACATCATTCATATATAACTTATCATCTTGATCTACCCCATGCATCTATCAAATCTACCTTAACAGTGCAATAACAGTATATTAATGAAAAATACAAAATACCAATCATACACAACAAAAAATATACATGTTTCACCCTCTCTCTAGGGCTACGTCCACAGAACTGTGCTATATTATATTGAGGTAAAGCATACAATTCTTTTCTGTGCTCTTAGCTAGCAGATCTCCTGTCTTCTCCTATGATTATCTCCCCTCCCTGTGCACCTAGCTGCAGGTTGATCTTCTCACCTAGTTGAAGATCTTACAATCCAGAATGCTCTCGTACCCAACACTTCTCTCTCTCAATTCAATACTCACTCTCATCAATAATACACTTGATCTACAATAATAACATACTAACCCAAAGAACCAACCCAACCTAGGCCCTTTAGACCTCTATTTATACATTACAATCATTCACCGACATCCTTAGGCCAAAACCTAAGTGTCCAAAACTCTAGATACAAAATCCCTAGGTGTCTAAAACCCTAGGTCAACTTGACCCATGTTTTTAGGGCTTTGCCAACCTGTCTTTCCTTTATTCTTGTGCGGTGCTCCAAAGCATCCAATGGTGGATTTTTCCACTTGTTGAGTTGTCCACAATCCTTCTTCCTTGCTGATTTGTCATTCTCGATCTTCTTTTCCAACGACTTGCTTTCTCGGGCTTCGCTCCATATTTTTTTCTCTTTTTCTCACTTTGACCCAGTATCAGTTACTGTTCCTTCTGTGAAGTTGTCTTTTTCCTTTTTCTTCTTTGTTCTTCACTTCCTTCCATAACCAAGGGCCAACAAGCCCCCAAAACTCACCTGTGACTTGTCCCGAGGCACTTCGATCTGACTCTTCTGTTGTACTTTAACTTGGGGCTACAGAGTGCAACCTTTTCTTTCTTCTTTATGCCTCTTGTTCCTCCTTGTGCATACTATCTTTTCCATGTCCAATACCCAGTTTCAACTGCAAGTGATACCTAGACCCTTGATCTGTTTGATTTTACTGAGAGCTGAGAGGTAGCTGGTTGTCATAGTAGAACTTCAGTCGAATCCCATTCACTAATCCTTCCTTCCATTCTCCATTCAACATCTTCAGTTGCGCAAATCACCTCTCTGTAACATAAGAGGCCTCGTATGACCCTATCCAATGCGTTCTAAACTTCCCAGGATGCTTGATGAATTTGTTGTCATAAACTAGCACTAGATCTCCTTATCTAAATTCCTTCTTCTTGATGTGCCTGTCATGATAGGCCTTCTCGCTTTCCTTCTATACTTGATGATGGAATTCTGGAATGAATATATCTTCCTCAAGTTCTATCAACTACGCAAGCCTCTCTTGAACAGCTCCAGTATCATCCATACCTGTAAAGGAAACAATTCGCAGCCTTGGTACCAAATACTCCATTAGAACAACAACTTCGAGACCATAGACCAAATTAAAAGGGGGCTGCATTGTCATCTTATTTCAAGTGGTTCTATAGGCCCATAATACTTCTGGTACTCTCAAATCCCAATCATCCCTGTTCATGTAACATATCTTGGTTAGTGTTGTTTCCAAAATCTTGTTGAATGCTTCAACTATCCCATTTTCTTGTGGATGGTACGGTGTGCTCTTCTGATGGTGGATTGCGAATTCTTCAGTCAAGGCTTCAACTGTCTTATTGATGAAATATGTACCTTGATCACTCATGAGGATCTTTGGGCATCCAAACCTGGTTATGATGTCATCAAATATGAAGCGTGCAACTGTAGTTGCACTACAGTCCTTGACTGCTCGAGCTTCGGCCCATCTGGTCAAGTACTCTGTCATAGTGATGATGTACCTTGCTCTTGTATGCTTTCCTGGTGGATTTATAGGTCCAACAATGTTAATGGCCCATTTCTCAAATGCTTGTAGGGTCAGTTGTGGTTCTAATGAAATTTCATCTCTTCTGGATGGTCTCCCAAATCTTTGGCATACATCGCATGCTCTGGAATAGTCTTTAGCATCTCTGTGTAAGGTAGGTCACCAAAGGCCAGCTCCCAGGACCTTCTGCACAGTTTCTTTCTTTACATAATTTCCTCCTGTGATGCCTTTGTGAGCTTCTACGAGGATCAATGGGCATTATGCCTCCATAACACATCTTCGCAATATCTCGTCTGGTCCCATCTTGTATAGATGTCCAGCTATAAGTGAGAAATCTGCAGTGCACACTACTAGTTGTTTCTTCTATGGAATTGTATACTCACTGGGCACCATTCCCTTTGACGTTGACAGGAACTGGACTATTTCTACAAAGTGTTCATCAATCTTTATAATAGCTAGTAGTTGTGCATCTGGTAGTGTATCTTCCAAATTAATGGGATCTTCTCCATGTTCCAACCTCGACAAGTGGTCATGACCCTTATTCATTCTTCTTGGTTTCACTATGATCTCAAAATCATACTCTTGAAATAGTAGAAGCCATCTACATATTCATCCCCCCAACACTGGCTTGTTGAATAGGTACTTCAGCGCAGAGTGATCAGTAAACATTTTAAAGTGTCCTTCCAACAAATAGTGGCGAAATTTCTGCAATGCATACACCATGGCTAATCCCTCTCTTTTAGTAGTGGTGTAGTTAATCTCAGTTGTGGATAGCTTCCTTCTATCAAAGGCCAATGGGTGGTGAATGTATCATGTTCTCGGATATGCTAATACAACTCCTAAAGCGATGGAATATGCATCGACATGTACATGAAATTCCTTGGTCCAATCTGGAAAAACCAAAATGGGCACAGTAACCATTTTTTCTTTCAGTGTGTTGAAGATTTGCTGGCATTATTTAGTCCAACGAAACTGAAAATCCTTCTTCAATAGTTTCTCCATGGGCATTGTGATCTGAGCATATCCCTTAATGAACTTCCTGTAGTAGCCTGTGTGTCCCAGCGTTGTGTGCAGCTGTTTAACTGTTGTAGGAGGGGGTAGATCAACTATAATGGCGATCATGGATGGATCTACCAGTAATCCTTTCTTACATACAATATGTCCAAACAAAACTCCAAATGGGGAAAATAAAATGCACTTCTTTAGATTCAAAGAAATTTGACACTAGCTTCATTTATCCAACATTAGCCTTAGACATTCAATGTGATTTTTCAACAAACTAAACAGAGTCCAGTCATCAAAATATGCTTCTAGAATTTTATGCAATAATTCTTTGAATTCTTCGACCACCACCTTGGAAAATATGGTTGGGGCATTCTTCAATCCAAATGGAATCATTGTATATTGATAGGACCCCCATTTTGTTGCAAATGTGGTATTGTGGCGATCTTCCTTGGCAATCCGAATCTGATGGTATCTAGAAAATCCATTTGTAAAAGAATATACTTCCTAGCCTCCCACGTTATATAACACTTCGTCAATGAATGGTGTAGCGAAGGGGTCATGTAAGAAAGCATCGTTCAAATTCCTGAGATCTATGTAGATCCTGATCTCGCATGTATTCTTGTCTTGCACCACCATAGGGATAATCCATTTTGATTCTTCCACAAGTTCTATAATCCCTACTTCAAAATTCTGTCAAGCTCAATCTTCACTTTCTCCTTGTATTTAGGGTTTAGTCTGTAAGGTCTCTATTTGACTAGTCTATCATATGGCTTTAAGGGGATCCTCATCTCTCCCATAGGCCCTTTGATTCCCTTCATATCAGTGAACTTGGTCGGAAACAAGTCCTGATACTCATGCAGTAGCTCAGTAATTTTTTCAATGGTGGAAGCATCCCAATAGTCTCTGACATTGACAAGCTTCGGTGTCTCCTCTGTTCCAATATTGACTTTATTGATATTGATCAACTATCCAATAAATGGTAACTCAACTCCCAGCCCTTCCACATCTCTTTGGCCTTCTGTTTTGGCGATGTTCACTTTCCTGGGATCATCGTCTTCATCCGTATTAATGTTGTAACAGCCTTGTAATTTCTGGAGAGGTTCACTCCATTCATCCTCTTCCTATTCTAAGGGAAGGCTGGATACCTCCTCGAATAATTTCTCTCTCACAATCTGTAATTCTTGGTCTATTGAAGGAAATTGACTTTCAAATAGGAATGTAGTTATAAAATTATGAGTCATACCTTCCCAATATTTAGTGATGAGGCGCAAGTCTTCTTGGAGGAACCAATTTATAGGTAGCATGTCCATCGTGTTGATGAATTTGTGTACCCACTTTTCTTGTGGAATGTCACTCCAGGCCTCTTCGGAGCTTCAAACATGATCCTTTGGGCAGCTTCAGCTTGTGTAGCAAACTTCACAACCTTCTACTTGTGTTGATAATCGCGCTATCATCAGAGTACGACATTGTGTCCAGTCTGTGATATTACTTTTGTGCGTCCCCCACCATCTCGCTGCTGTGGATTTCAAGCCCTCATCCATTTCCAACAACCTTTTTTGTGTTAGTACACTTGCTTCAAAGTCTGATAGGAAGGCTTCTAATGGATTCAGACCATCAAAGGTGGGTAGGTTACTTACTGTTCTGCCGATCCAATGAACTTCTCTGGTTAATCTAGCACATTGCTTTGTAGATACTTCACACATCTTATTATGCCAATTCTCCAGTGCTTCTTCTAATTCTAATGAGCATGTGATGTCATTTCACCAACTTAGATTCCCATCGGCTGTAGGGTTAACGTAATCCTGTTGTCTGGCGGTAAGTTTGTAGATGTTTTCTAGTGTATATGTGTAGTCTTCTTCTCTGATGGGTTTTGTGTATCACCAACCTTAATTGGTATCTAAAGGTGCAATGAACCTAAGAACATCACCTTCAAAAGTCATATGTTTCTTCTTTAAGTCAACAACAGTAGAGTTATTGAAGGCCCAGTCAATTCCCAACAATGCGGGTAAGGGAAACTATCATCAACTATTTCAATTACCTCGAAATATGCAAATGTTCTTACTCCGTCAATGTCCATGGGTACATGCTTCAATCGTCCAAATGGGATGATATCTTGTTGATTAGCCATCCTAATCCTGATAGGGGAATAGATCAACTTCAGTTTTCCCACGAGTGCCCAAGTTTGCTTCATCATGACATTGACCTTCGACCCTAGGTCTAGGACCACATTGTCTATCTTATACTCTCCTATTTGAGCATTCATATGTAATTCCTTATTTGTCCTTCTCTTCTTACCAATTTGGTGTACTTCCCTATTCAGTAAGGGGTCTATCTTTCCTTTCTCATATTGTCTGATTAAATTTTGTAATTCTTGTACAACACTTTCATGCTGAATCAACCTAATACAAGTATGTAAAAATTCCATGAGCTTTCTTACCTCTTTTCCTTCCCTTGGTGAAGTAGACTGATCAAATGCATGAGGCATTCCATAATATCTTACTTCCGGTCTTGTCTTTGATGAATAAACTTGGTCTCATCTAAATTATTTTCTTGCTTCCTCAAATATTTGTCTTTCTTTCTTTGCATCAAAGGTTTGGGTCTTCTCTGCAACTTTTCTGATTCCTAAATCTTCTGTAACCTTCCCTTGGATTAGTCTGTCTTATCCTATAACAAAGCCTCCTCTGTTTATAACAATGACTCTAGGGTCTCCTCCGTGAGGTTCAACATAGATCAGTTGCACTTGTGGGTTCTGTTGAGGTCCTCATCTTTCCTGAAGCTTATCTAGCAACATAGGGAAATCTTCTATAACATGGTCAAACGAGCTGCAGTAGCTACAAGTGGTACAAGGGTTCTAACAATCCCTTGCAAGGTGTCCTGGTTGTGTGAAGTTATAATAGATGATCTGTCCTCATCCTCAACCCATTCCTCCTTCTCGTCCTCTTCCTCTGAATCCACCACGAGGATTGAAGTTTCCTCTCCCAGGAGAGTTATACTGCACAGTGTTTCCTTCTTGTTGTACCTCACCTTGGATATTATATATGTATCTTGACCTTTCATGCATGAGATCATAAGCCCTACAATCCCTATCATCATGCCCTACAGACTTATATAATGTATAGTACAAATTTGTAGGTGTCTGAACATACTTTTGCATGTAGTAGCACTCGCCAGTACGATGTCTGTTTCTGCATACCTCGCACCAGGGTAACCTGACTTGCTTCAAAGGACTTGGGGATCCATAAGCCAAGTATTCATTGAATAGAGGGAAATTTTCCTTGTCATGGCCTTCTAATTGGCATCTGACACACCAGATGTCTTCTCTTTTATATTTTCCCTTGTCTTTCTTCATATCTTTGACCTCTAGAGACAAACTAGTTAGCTAACTTAGGATCTAACTCATACCTGAGCTGGATTCTCCCATAGGGGTTGATTCAAGCTTCATGGAAATATCCAACGCCTCAACCTATGAAGCAATCTTCAGTTGCATCAGGGGAACTTTGATGTGTGGTAAGAGGGAAACAATGAACCATTCTTTGTTTTGTTCATCTGGGATCTAAAAAGTTAATCAGTTTGTCAAGGTTTTGAATCTCTGATCAAATTCCCACATAGGTTTGGCCACCTTCTGCTTGATCTCTTTCATCTCTGTGATACATTGTGACTCCAACTTAGGTTTCTTGAACTCTACAATCAATGTGTTCTTGATATGATTCAATGGCTTAGGCAGTGCAAGTCCTTAAACAAGTTTCATGTACCAACTCAGTGCACGATCTCAGAGAGTTGTACTGAAATGGGTTCTTTTGACAACTTCATCTGTGAAATTTTTAATGTTCCATATAGATTCATAGAGGAACTAATGTTGGTTAGGATCTTCAGATCCATCTCCCCTAAAGGTAGGAAGTCTCATCTCACCTGCCATAGATCTTCCTAGGGTTCCTGACTGAATATGCGGTGGGCTACTATGGACAGTGCTCTGGATGCTCTAGTGTCTGGGATTACTCCGGTTGCTTAATACCGAATCAAAAGGAAGGATAATAGTACTTGCTTCAATGGCCTACATGGTTTCTAAGCCTTCAGGTCCTACTCAACGAAGCTCTTCATCTTATCCTTCCTCTGTCCGGGTGGGTTCTGAATGTTCTTCGTCCATTAGATCTTCTTCTTCTCCACTGTAGAAACCCTCCTCCCCATAGTTCTTCTTAAACATGTTTGCAAGGTGGACTTCTCGGAACACTCTCCCACTGCGTGTATGTCCAGCTTCTATGTCACTGTCGTTGTCCAAATTTTTGAACATTAGCCTTTCCAGATCCACCCAATCTATTGTATCTTCAATATGTTCTTCTCATGCAACAACATCTTGAGTCTTAGCTTCAATAATTGTAAGAATTTTCCTCTGGGTCCCTTAAAGAAATATCTCTCATCTTGGTTGTATGACTCTACCCTGTCAACATCAAACTCTGTGATGTACCCTCCAATGGTACTATCGAACCAATGATCTGTTGCTCGTGATACAACGTTATCAACTTTCTTGACCTTCTTGATCAACTCTGATGTCTAGACCACAAGAAGTCTAGATCAGATCTCGAACTGGGTATCGGCTAATCTAGTTAGCCACTCGTATAGCTCTTGATGGATTCCTCCAAAGAATATCTTGTTTATATTAGTAAAAATATGCGTCTCCAACCAGTCCTTTGAGTTAAGATTAGGGTTCTTGTTCTAGGCTTCAACGAAGTCCTTCTCTTGATCTTCTATCCACTTTTGAATCTCTGTCTGTGATGGAAACCACCTTGACATCCCTTTAAAAAATTTCCAGTCCCAGCAATGGAACCATTTGTTGGCACAGGGGTAGACCCAGGGTTCATCTCCAAGAGCGCACCAACAATCCCTAACTACTGGCCCTTTCGCCAACACCTACGAAGTAGGTGCAGTCTCACCTAAAGCAGTTATGAGGGGGTTGCAGGACAAAGATGTATACAACCAAGGGGAATATCAAGTGGATCTAACACAAGAACAACACAACATTCATATATCACTTATTATCTTGATCTACTCCATGCATCTATCAGATCTACCTTAGCAATGCAATAACAATATATGAATGAAAAATACAAAATACCAATCATACACAACAAAAAATATATGTGTTTCACCCTCTCTCTAGGGCTACGTCCACAAAATTGTGCTATATTATATTGAGGTAAAGCATACAGTTCTTTTCTGTGCTCTTAGCTAGCATATCTCCTGTCTTCTCCTATGATTCTCTCCCCTCCCTGTGCACCCAACTACAGGTTGATCTTCTCACCTAGCTAAAGATCTTACAATCCAGAATGCTCTCGTACCCAACACTTCTCTCTCTTGATTCAATACTCACTCTCATCAATAATACACTTGATCTACAATAATAACATACTAACCCAAAGCACCAACCCAACCTAGGCCTTTTAGACCTATATTTATACATTGCAATCATTCACCGACATCCTTAGGCTGAAACCTAAGTGTCAAAAACCTTATATACCAAAGCCCTGGGTGTCTAAAACACTAGGTTAACTTGACCCGTGTTTTCAGGGCTTCGCTAGCCTATCTTTCCTTTCTTCTCACGCGGTGCTCCAAAGCATCCAATGGTGGATTTTTCCACTTGTTGCATTGTCCACGATCCTTCTTCCTTGTTGACTTGTCATTCTTGATCTCCTTTTCCAACGACTTGCTTTCTTGAGCTTCACTCCATCTTTTCTGCTCTTTTGCTCACTTCGACCCAGTATCAGTTATTGTGCCTTCCGCAAAGTTCGTTTTTTCCCTTTTCTTCTTTGTTCTTCACTTCCTTCCATAACCAAGGGCCAAAAACCTTCAACAAGTAGTCGACATTTTCCATACACATATGTGTATTAACATGGAATATATTTACATAATATCCTCATCAAAGGTTCATTGTCTTTCTTATTTTACACAAAACCAATCCATTCCTAATTTTGAAAATAATCACAAATATATTTACAGACTTTGGAAATAGGGGTATTACAATCCCCTCCCCTTTAAAGGAACACCATCCTCAGTTTTCTTTGCATTTCAACAACACCAACTATGCTCCCATATTTTAGTGACTTCAACAAAGTTTTCCTTTTTTCTTATTCTGGCCCTTCCCCAGACTCTTGGCTTCTAGCTCATGTCTATAACAATTTCATATGGAAATCATATTAATTCACAATTTCATGCATAAAAATTTCATTGTTGTTCATAATTCAAAAGGAAAGTTTATAAATAAGCACAATACTTGTATGTGCAGTTCATGGATCTGCATCCATATGGCTGTTACATTTACTTGACTCATTGTTTTCCTTGACATACCCATAGTGCTCATGATCGTAATCATCATATTACGAGGATTATCAAAGTATCCCCTTCCTTGTGGTCACTCACCCTCCAGGATTAGGCTTAGGAATCCCCTTCTCCAATATACAATTCCTTGGGTGATCCATCGTGATTCCAAGGATTTCTCTCACAAGAAGAGTTTCAGAGACTTCTCTGATTCTTATAGTCGAGGCGTCCCCCCAACCCATGTCACCAAAACATGACATTCTCTATAGTGATCATGGCATGTCACTGGGTTATCATGTCCCAACTGTATCCATTTCCATGCTTTCCCATATTGGCAACCATCATCTGTCCCTCCAAGAAATATATGTAATCTCACCTGTATCACATGCATATAGTGAATTCATGAGATACCATCATCAATTTCAATCAAGAATTTCTTTGAAATTTCCCACCCACGGATTTCCAATTCAATTTTCTATTTTCATATATGTCCCATATTGGAACTCAATTCACAAGCTTTTCCAAATCTTCTACCCACGGATTTCCAATATCACATTTCTATTTTTAGATATGTTCCATATTGGAACCAAATTTCACAAGCATGATATTTCCTTCTCATCACAATTTGTCTCTTTTGCAGCCAACACACATTGGTCTTCCTTATGGACTTATATTGTTTACATATCCAAGACCCTTCTTCCTGCAATTCCATCTTCACACAACCAAATAAATTGTTAGCTCTCATTCACATTATATTTTCATTGCATACTCGCAGTTGCTTCCAAGCAGTTTCAGAACTGTGCATATTAACAATTAAATTACTTTTATCTATTCAATGACATAGAGAAAATGAAATATCCTTCCTTACACATGCACCATTTCAACATCCAAGCTTTTCCAAATGTAATCAAACATTAAATGAATTTAATCAATGTGCCAATGTCCATGGCCACATTCACACCCAATGCACTCTTGCATTGATTTTCAGGTTTCCATATTCTATGTTAGGCACTCTTCCATGGTGCATTGGAACTCATCCAACTTCTCACCATATGATTCGTTTATCAACATTAATTATTACAAAATGAGTATGCTTCCTACCACAAATGATCATGACTTCAAACCAACACAACATAAAACTCAAAGTTTCACTTAATTTCATATAAGCATTCTTTCTTTACCCATAACCAAGGTGCCAATTTTCATGGCCACCCAATTCTTCCCTTGATATTTCACAACTATGTTGGAACATTGGAATGTCCTCCTTCCATAAGGTAAGTACCACGCATGCCCACTCTTTGTCAACATGCACTTTCTCGATGCATTCAATCCATGTGCTTCTTATGATCACTTTTGTTCATCACCATTCAAAATTGGTCAATGCATTCATGATATATCTTTTCATGAATTTTCTTGCAAGGATTCCAAACATCCTTGGTTTCAGGAGGTTCGTCCCTCATTTGTTCTTTCAAAAACAATCTTCTTATATCTATCTTCTGCTTGAGGTTTTCCACCATTGATAGTTGTCCTTTCTCAATAGCTCCAATGTTTTCTTACACATAACATGTATCATTATATTCACAATTATATCAACTATCATATTAAATAAAAATGCATCTACCATATCATTTAAATCAGTAATACATTCCCAGATATGCACCATCATATCAATTTGAACTCTATCACATTGGTCTCAATGATTTTATGGGTGCAAACACAATTATAATGTCTATTGTCTCTACAATTATACAACTGTCAACATTCTCATGCTGGAGTCATCCACTCATAGAAACATTTTTGTTTTCTCATCCTAGAGAAATGAAATAAAAATCAAGAGAGGAGTTAAGGGATTCTTCTGTTTTCCAACTCCCTTTTCATAGAATACAATTTTCAGCTTAACTGAACTAATGTTAAGGTCTCATTGCCTTTACATAACATATATTTATCCAATATCATCTATCTGACATATTTATTAATTTATTTTCCTCCCACCAACTATACTTGTTTTCACACCTGTTCTTTTATGGTACCCAACTCTGTTAATAAAATCAGAGTTTTAGAACGAGAAAAGTATTCCTCCTTTTCTCCTATTTTCTTTTGCAACCTATCCCTTTTAGGGATCTTCCTGCTCTATTCCATGAGTAGTCTTAGTCAAGTTCATTTTGACCTTTCCTGGATGTAATCAACATAGTACAACATCCATATTTAGCTCACAATTCAATTTCAATGCAGTGCATCGATGTACCTTAACCATAGATGGAATCAAAATGATCACTCATCCACTTGGATGTATTTCACATATGAATTATATTTTAAAATGTAATCAAGTATTTTCATACAAATAAACTTTGTAGAACACTATCCAAATTTTTAGCAATCATTATTTTTATGGCTTTGTTTTCTTGACAGAGTTTCAACACAGTTCCTCCACATGGAACTCCTTCACACGTAACTTCCCTAGTTGCATATTCCTCACTATTTGAGGTAATATCAACCATGATTCAACCTTAGATTCATCATTTAATGGATTTTCCAAAAAAACCATAAAGGATACATGCATACATCGTTATTATACATCCATATTTATTAATTTATTTTCCTCCCACCAACTGTACTTGTTTTCACACCTGTTCTTTTATGGTACCCAACTCTGTTAATAAAATCAGAGTTTTAGAATGAGAAAAGTATTCCTCCTTTTCTCCTATTTTCTTTTGCAACCTATCCCTTTTAGGGATCTTCCTGCTCTATTCCATGAGTAGTCTTAGTCAAGTTCATTTTGACCTTTCCTGGATGTAATCAACATAGTACAACATCCATATTTATCTCACAATTCAATTTCAATGTAGTGCATCGATGTACCTTAACCATAGCTGGAATCAACATGATCACTCATCCACTTGCATGTGTTTCACATATGAATTATATTTTAAAATGTAATCAAGTATTTTCATACAAATAAACTTTGTAGACCACTATCCAAATTTTTAGCAGTCATTATTTGTATGGCTCTGTTTTCTTGACAGAGTTTCAACACAGTTCCTCCACATGGAACTCCTTCACACGTAACTTCCCTAGTTGCATATTCCTCACTATTTGAGGTAATATCAACCCTGATTCAACCTTAGATTCATAATTTAAGGGATTTTCCAAAAAAAACATAAAGGATACATGCATACATCCTTATTATGCATCCTAGTTTTCACATTGTTCTATTAGTATGTATTCAAACTGTTCTTTCATGTGCTTAACCTTATGCATAAACATGTTTTGTGTGTCCATCATAGGAACACTTTAAAATTTTCACATATGCCTATTTATTTAAAATTATTTAACTCATGATTGTTCACAATCATTCACATGAAATTTTCAAAGGCATATTCATTTTTCCTTTTTATAAGGAAAACACAACACTCCTTGCTCATTTACTCTTTCAACAACTTACACAACCTCTTTCTGAGGAATTAAGTACACCTTCCTCAAGATATTATTTAAACATGATAGTTCAGACCCTCCCACATAGGGTTATCTATGCATCCATGGAATTATCCAATCCAGACAAGTATAATTCTTTCCTCACATATCACTTATTTAGGAAGTCATACCATGCCTTTTTAACATGTATACATATGTATATCATGCATGTGAATCCCTTGCACATATTTATATCATTCATTCATACACAATGATATTTTAACTTTAATATTAGTGTCTTTAAATCGTACAACCATTCACATGGAAAGTCTCTCAAGAATGAATAATTAATTATGCTGCCCTTTCTATAGGGAAATCACCAACAAGAAACCACTCTTTCCCTTCTATTATAAATCATTTCCAAAATTCATAAATTCAATCTAGGAAATTTCAGCATTACCCAAGGCAACAAGACAACCATTCTAACTTCTCTTCATGCTTCAATTCAATTCCTGGTCAATAGGCCTCTACAAGGGAATTATTTCCTAGAACCCTCCTCACTACCAATTTCCTACCAAGACATACCTATATGGCTACCTTCCACCTATGTATGTCAAATTTTGATGCATTGGTCATCTGGAAATGTCCAAGCACTTCCTTTACTAGACTTTAGGTCAACATTTCCTTAATCATTGTACTTTATCCTCATAAGGTAGTATGCAATCAACATCATCAACATTTTACTTATGCTATTGAAATTCATACTGATATTAGGTTATCATCAACCAAACTATCCCATCATCGCACCATACCTTACAACCAACCACATGTTATGACAAGTGTTGAAACTCACATCAATATTAAGAGGGGGGGAGGGTGAATCAGTATTGAATTAAATTTATTTCTTTTCTTCCAACCATAGTAGTGTGCACTTAATGACAAGAACAAGTAGAAATAAAAAATGTGAACTTAATGCTAAACATAAATTAAACCACCACAGTTAATGATAAGCATAAATAAAAAAAACATCACAGTGAACATAGTACACCATGATTTTATGTGGAAACCTAATGAGGGAGAAAACTACTGAATCATTTTCTTATATTCATCAAGATTAAATTCATTCAATTTACCAGGACCAACTGGAAGGAGGATACAACCCCCTGGATTTACCAGCTCTAACTGGAAGGAAGCACCCACTCCCTATATTGCAGGCACGACCTTGTAGTGAGGACACCTATCCTATGTGATCTTCAACTCACCTAGGCACCACCCTGCCACCCTAATCAAAACAGGCTCCAACCTATAAATAACCGACATCAACATTCCAAGGAATGACAGTCCTTGTCCAAGCACCACCCTACTGTTGACACTTGAATCCATTATGACCAAAACAAAAATCTCACAAGGATGTAAATCCTCCTGTATTTTTATAGAGGTGGTACTCCTCTTTACTTTAATATTTTATTTGGTTCTAAATATTCTGAATATGGGAATTTGTAGAAGTCCTTCGTGGTAATCAAAGAAAAATAAAGATAGCAATAAAAGAAAAATGTTTTATTTTCTATTTTTTGAGAAAGTTCCCGAGAAAATGTAATTTTTAAACCTGTGAATTAAAGCAATGAATATATATTCTTAAGAAAAACAAAAATTAATCAATGGCTCATACACATAGTACACAAAGATTTTCACTGGAAACCCTTAACCAGGAGAAACCAACCTTCCTTGGTACCACACCTTTCAACTCTTTATTGTATTAATTTCACCATTCACCATACCATATATATAATGTTTTTAGGTATTTTGTAGCTACCAAAACCCTAATCCATTAATCCAAGATTAATATAGAAAACTGCTAAAAATAGAAAAATCCGCTAAAATAGCAAAAACCGCCCAAAAAAAAAGAATTTGGGGCGTTGCCCCGAACCCCATCGGCTCTGGGCGACAGTCTGGAGGTGAACGTTGCGTGTAACCAGGGGGGGCATACCTGTCCCCCCTGGGACCCCCTAAGGGAAGCACTCGACGCACACGACACAACTAGCAAAGGAAGTTGGGATCATCAGACGCAATTGTCGAATCTGACGCGCCCACACACACACACATGCAAAGAATATAACATATACCCAACATTGTCCCACTTGTTGTTTTATTTGCATACAGGGGTTCACAGGATTATATAGTCAACAATCCAGGTCAACAATGCCCATTGTTACTCTACACCAAGAGAACTTTTATGTTCTCACAGACTTTGTCAATGAATCTGCAACATTATTCAAAGTGTCAACCTTTTCCAGCAACACCTTCTTTTCTTCAACCACGTCTCTCACAATGTGATACTGAATATAAATATACTTTTTCTTCGAATGATAAGCTGGGTTCTTTGCTAGGAATATTTCACTATGACTGTCACAATCTAATCTCACTGCTTGTTGTACCAACCCAATCCCTGAACACAATCTCTGTAACCATATTGCTTCCTTGCTTTCATGAGTGGATGCCATGTATTCAAATTTTGTAGTTGAGAGTGCCACTACAACCTGTGTTTTTCTCATCCAACTAATTTCTCCTCCAAATAGGTTAAACATATACCCACTTGTAGATCCTCTGCAATCCAGATCTCCAACCCAATTTGCATCAACAAATCCATGTATGTCCACCACTCTATCCAATCCTGGTCTTCCTTGGTAGCACAATCCATAACTGGTAGTGCCACAGAGATACCTGAAGACCCTCTTTACTATTGTGCAATGTCTGGTCTAGTATAGACAATTGAATACATCAAACTGCCAATTTCACTGGCATACAAAACATGGGGCATGTCCTCTTCTTCTTCCTGTGTCTTGAGACACTGATCTGCAGATAACTTTACACCTATAGGAATAGGAACCTTGACCGGTTTACTTCCATGCATATTAAACCTTTGTAATATCGTCTCAACATATTTTCTTTGATTCAACCAGAGTTTCTTGTTTGCACGATCTCTTTTAATCTCCATTCCCATAATGAAGTTAGCAGCACCGAGATCCTTCATGTCAAATTTTGAGGATAGCTGCGATTTCACCTCCTTGATAACATCCATGTTATTTCCTACCAGCAACATGTCATCAAAATACAACACTACAAAAATGAAGTGATTACCAACCTTCTTGGAATATACACAGTGATCAACTCTGCTTCTCACAAAACCCAATCCAAGGATATATGTGTCAAAATTTTGGTACCACATCCTAGGTGATTCCTTCAGACCATATAGTGACTTCTTTAGCTTACAAACCAACTCTTTCTTTCCCTTCACTACAAAGCCTGTTGGTTGCTTCATGTAGATTTTATCTTCCAGATCCCCATGTAGGAATGTTTTCTTCACATCCATCTATTCCACTTCAAGATCAAAAGAAGCAACAATAGATAAAATAAATATAATAGATGTTAACTTGGCAACATGAGAAAAAAACTCACCAAAGTCAATTCCCTCTACCCGGGAATAACCTTTTGCTACTAACCGAGCTTTGTATTTCTCCATTTTTCCTTATGCATTAAACTTCTTCTTAAAAAACCATTTTCTACCAACATATTATCTTCCAGCTGGCAACTCAAATATATCCCATGCCTCATTCTTATCCAAGGCATCCATTTCTTCAACCAAGGATTTCTTCCATAGTTTATTGTCCTCTGAATTCACTGCTTCCCAAATAGTTTTGGAATCATCATCAGTAATAGATAAAGCAAAATAATAATGAAAATCATGTGGATTATACCTTTTTGGTTTCCTTCTTTCCCTCACTTATCTCCTCAATATTGGGGTATGAGGTTCTTCTTGTTCTACTTCATCTTCTTCAGATGATTTAGATTTTTCATCATCCAACTCAAACTCTATTTTCTTAGGTTCTTCTTTCCTTGGTAGGAATTCCTATTTGGAAACATCTTTTACCTCTCTAAACACAATATCCTAACTATAAATAGTCTTCTTAGTTTCTGGGTTCCAAAGCTTGTAACCTTTCACACCATCTTTATAACCAATAGAGATACACTTTTCAACCTTTTTATCCAGATTACTCTTATTTTCCTTTGGAACATGCACATAAGCATCAAAACCAAACATTCTAATATGTTAAAGAGAGGGTTTATTTCCATTCCATACCTCATGTGGAGTTTTATCATCCAGAGCTGATGAGGGCAATCGATTGACCAGGTAACATGCTGTACCCACTGCCTCTGCCCAGAATTCTTGTCCTAACTTGGCACCACTGAGCATGCTCCTTTATTTTCCCATCAATACCATGTTCATCCTTTCTGCAACTCCATTCTGTTGAGGTGTGTATGGATTAGTATTCTGCCTTGCTATACCACACTTCTTACAGAATTCTTAAAATTCATTTCCCATAATTCTCCACCATTATCTGTCCTCAATACCTTTTTTTTTCTGTCTGATTTTCTACCAGAGCCTTAAAATCTTCAAATTTATCAAATACCTCAGATTTCTTTCTAAGAAAATAAATCCATGTGTTCCTTGAGAAATCATCTATGAATGAAACATAATACACAGATTTACCTAGGGATGGAACATGAATAGGTCCAAACACATCATTGTGTATCAACTCTAAGATCCCCTTTTCTCTTGTAGCACCAGATGGGAATCTTACTCAATTATGTTTACCATATATGCAATGTTCATAGAAATCAAAATCTAGAGTGCAATTAGACACACCTTCAACCATACCTTTACCATGTAGTGTTCAAAGACCCTTTTCTCCAATATGCCCCAGTGTTTGATGCCACAACATGGTCTTCTTTTCAAAGAATGTATTGGTATTTTCTCCTTCATTTATCTACTCAGAGACAACTTGTATAGATTTCCACACCGAACTCCCCTCATCAACACCATTGCCCCTCATACCATCTTGCAAGTCCCCTTTCCCAATACAGTATCCACTCCTACATCATCCAACTTGCTTACAGATATTAAGCTCTTGGATAGTTTTGGAATGTGCATAACCCCAGGGAGAGTTCTAATCCTTCCATATATTAGCAACAAATTATCCCTTCCATGTCCCATGATTTTTGTTGTCGATTCATATCCTAGGAATACATCACCACCATCATATTTTTTATATTCACAGAACCACTCCCTGTGAGGAGTCATATGATATGATGCACCTGAGTCAATCAACCATACATCACGGTCTACATGTGTACCTGTAGATGCCAAGTAAACATCACCTCCTTCTATAGTGGAGATTTCACCTTTGTGGAAGAGGTACTATCAGATCCCTTTGGTTTATCAACCTTCTTAGACTTGCAATCTTTCTTATAATGACTTGTTTTACCACACTTCCAACATTTTCTCAAATATTTTCCTAGAGACTTAGATCTACATTTAGATTTAGATCTCCCCCAAAAGACTTACCATGATTCTTGTCTTGGGTATGACCTCTTACAAATAAATCATTTGTGCTATGACCATCCATTCTTTTCCACCTCATCTCTTCAGATAACAAGGATGCAACTACATCCTCATACTTCAATGTAGATTAAGTGGTACTACCATTTTCTACAACCAGATTATCCCAAGAGTCTGACAAAGAAAATAACAAAGTGATACACTTATATTATTTTACAATCGTAATATTAACAGAGACAAGTTGACTTACTAGAGTATTAAAATAATTTAGATGTTCTCTCACAAAATCTCTATCTTCCATCCTAATATGATACAACTTCTTTCGAAGAAACAACTTTTTTACTAGGGACTTTGATTGATACAAATTCCCTAACTTATCCCAAAGTTCCTTGGTTGTAGATTCTCTCGAGAAATTCAACAACATTGAATCTTCGAGGCATATTTGAATAGTACCCCTTTCTCTTCTATCCAACTTCTCCCAATCTTCCTTCAACATACTAGTAGGTGGTGTACTAGTATTTTGTGTACGAGTAGGTTGTGTACTAGTTTTCTGTGTGCCAGTAGGCTGTGTACCAGGATCCACAATGATCCATTGCTATTTGTCTACAAGAAGGTCCTCCATCTTGAGCTTCCATAGCTCAAAGTTTTTACTGTTGAACTTCTTTATCTTGATTCAAGAAGATATCAACATTCCTCTTTCTACACTCGAATAACCATTGCAAAAGCTCCCACTAAAACCATGTTTATCAAAGATCGAAGATAAACTTTATCTATCAAGACTAAGCCAAACCCTCAACAACAAAGGTGTCCCTCTGAATCCAAAAACGATCTCTGATACCACATGTAATTTTTAAACCTATGAAGTAAAGCAATGCATATAGATTCTTAAGAAAAACATAAATTAATCAATGGCTCATACACATAGTACACGAAGATTTACACTGGAAACCCTTAACCGGGAGAAACCATCCTTCCTTGGTTCCACACCTTTCAACTCTTTATTGTATTAATTTCACCATTCACCATAAAATATATACAATGTTTTTAGGTATTCCGTAGCTACCAAAACCCTAATCCCTTAATCCAGGATTAATTTAGAAAACCGCTAAAAATATCAAAATCCGCTAAGTTGGTATCATCAGACGCAGTTGTCGAATATGACGCGCCCACACACACACATGAAAAGAATATAACACATACCCAACAGAAAATACCAAGAACCGAGCACATTTACACATTTAAAGAAAATAAGCAAAATTTCATCACATCCATCATAGTTTAAACTAAAGATTTCTGATCACATAAAAATAAAAAAGAAGATGATCCACATGCATAAAATAAATTTAACATAGTGGACACATCGGAAAATCAAATAAATATAATGATAGATCAATATCAAATAATTTATACTCAAAACTTAGAGTTACAAAGCACGGTCGAAACTAATCCTGAAATAGCTCTCTTGAAATTTATAAAAAATATATATAGTCTGTTACATATTCTTTGAAATTTAAATGTGTTTTTATTAAAGACTAGGATTGGGGATCCCGCATACCATAAAGAAAATATACACAATAATTAATCTTGTTGAAGGAGGATGATGGGCGGTAAAATAACAACAAGACCTAGAAAGAAGAAAAGAGAAATTATCAGACTTTAGTTAAACCTTTCTGTTTAAAGAAGCGGAGTAACTGGATGAAGGAACTGATAAATAAATAAGGATGTGATTAGCATAAACTTAAAATGATGGTCTCTCATCTCTTCATTTTCTTGTTGCTGTCCTTTTATTGTCTTCATCAACGGTTACATGAACTGTCTCAATTGTTTCTTACCCTTCTAGAAATTCCCGTACATGTTTCTTCTTGACACATTTCCTTTAATTAATTCCTCATTAACTCCTTATTAATGAATTCACATCATTAATACAATTATATTGAAAGTGGGTCCCTCTCCTTTTTTTAATAAAAGTTTCAATTAAACTTGTATTTTTTGAAATTTAATTAATTTCCCTTTAAAAGAGGATGACTGTGTTTTAATTCTATGGGAATGATAATAAAAATTTTAGTCATAGAAATAATTTAATATGTGATATTAATCGTTTTATCTTTCCAATGATATAAATTTTTTGAAATCCGTCACCTGGATCTCAAGATACGAGCTCGTGAAATTGAGTTGTCATGTAGGCCCATTAAAAAATGCACCTGAGTGATATTTTAATTTATAAGAAAAATGTATCAACTTTCATCACTTGAAACTTGTTCCACCGTATTCTACGTCGAAATACCTTTCTGATGGTATAATTTTTTCTGCAAACAGAGGTCAGGAGCTCAAGATATAGCCTCTGCAAGATTGTGACTTAGCCATTGTCAATCAAGTTTGATTGGTAAATGTGGACCCTTGATTTAGTTTTGACCTCCTTTGTTGAATTTCAAATTTTCTTTATTATTCCTATCCCACATGTACGATATTAAAATAGTCTTAGTGGTATATAATGTTAAGTGTAACATACACTTGACAAGAAATAAAGAAGAGAGGAGACTATAGAGCTTGGAGGATTCGACCCTTGAAAAATAGTGGAATATAATAATAGTTTTGCATGCCCAGTCAACCACCAATATGCCCATTCATCAATGATGAGTCATCCAACCAAATGTTTCCCCATGCCATCACTCGGTAGGCCAAAAATATGCCATATGTCATCCAATAAAATCACACCATGTGTCACTTTTTGTATGTTGCCACATGTCTCCATTAATTAGTTTCCATGTGGCACCATCCATTTAACTTCCATGTGGATGTATCTCATTGGTTAATAAAGTGCCATGTGTCACTTGGAGATGTTCCTCATAGAACTTAGGATAGGACACATATTATTAAAATAATATGGTGGGTTCACGGGTTTACGTGAACGCAGAGGTAGGTGAGGAAATCACTGGAGACCCGTGATAATGCATAGTAAGGAATGAGTGTGAAAAATTCTAAGTGTAGGTGAAGTGGAGAGAAGAGGTAAATAGTTGTAAAATATTCTAAGTCTTGAGAATTCTAAGTGTAGGTGAAGTGGAGAGGAGAGGTAAATAGTTGTAAAATATTCTAAGTCTTGAGAATCGGTCAGAGGGAATTGCATATAACATATGAAATAAATATCACCAACCCTCACCAACCTGCTAACCCATGAACCCATGATAACTCATATATATTTGGCTAAGTGTTGGAGAAGTTACATAGTAAAGAGTAGTAAAAATAGTTGTGTGTATTATGAAGGCGACGGAAGTCAAAGTGCATTGTGAGGGTAGCAGAGATAAAACATACTCTTAGGAAATACCACCAACCTGCGAACCTGTGGTAAGTCATAGTAAATAAGACTAAGTCTGGAAAGTATATAATGGGTCATATGAAATATGGAAAATATGAAAAATTAAAAGAAATATATGGGAAATAAAGGAATTACGCGAAATTTGGGAAAGGAATAAGGAAAAATGGTTCTAAGTGTGGAAAATGGTAAGGGTAATATGAAAGTAATGAGACAATGGGAAAAATGACTCAGTATAAAATGAGAGAATGGATAGAGGTGAAGGGAAAGGAGAGAAGAGAACATGTCACATAGAACATTTTTCATATTTCTTCTTGTAACACCTTCATTGGACTTCTGGGTAGAAGTATGCATATATTGGTCATGGAGACTCCTATTTTGATTTCGCGCAATGCATGGAGAATAAGATATCGAGGGATATGCAATGAACACATAATAATTCAAAAATATTCATCTTCCAATATCATTTTTTTATTATTATTCCAGGAGAGAGAAGATATAGGTAACCAAATTTTGATCAACAACTAGCTCCAACTGCGGGATAGTGACCCCCTGCAGGTTATTGAGAACACCAGAATCTCAGGTCCAGTTACCTTCTCCATTGGGCTATGGAATCATCTTCAAATTGAACTCTTGTAATTATTCTTCTTTCATGTAGTTATGATAAAGTTTGATTGCCTTATTATGCAAAACTGAATTGAAGAAACGAATTATATACATACATGATCTACCTAGCCTAAATTACTTGAAAGATAGGGGAACCTTAGGTGTAATATCCCAAAAAATGATTAATTATTAAAGTCTGTATGCACTTAGGAATTTATTTCCATTTTTGGAAAATTTGTATTTGGAAAATTATTTCCATTTATGGAAATTTCAAATTTGGAATTTGATTAATTGTAATTAATTATTATGACTGCTGGGAAAATATTTGATTTTCCCGACCAACTCTTTGACTATGACACATGTAAAAGACAAATCTTTTTAATATTAATTGCTGAAGGAAAAATGGAATAGCCAGGTTGAAATCAACTGGCCATGACTCCATGAATGGGGAATAGACTTGAACTACCTCAGGGATGGATTTTACAAGTGGAAAATGAGGAATTTGGCCACTAGAAGCCCCTGAAAATCAGAGATTTGTAAAGCTGTGAAAATGCCCAAAGGGGGGAAAAGACCTAGGAACAAGATGCTTTTTGATATACAACACATGGGAGGAGGGAGGAAGTTGTTTAGTATGTTGGAGAAAGGATATCACTTGTTGTTATGAGCATTGTTTTGAGTGTGAGGAAATGGGATTTTCTAATATGAAAGAGGACTATAACGAAAGAGGAGCATCAAAATTCTCCCTTATGAACTCATGGTCAGGCTAGGGGGGTGAACGGAACAAGTAGTTTGGCTGTTCTGATTCTATGGTTGGGTGGAACTTGGTTGTTCCATTTGTGTTTCAACATCAATTTCAGATATGCTCTTCTACCTGTTTGCTTGATGAATATTTTTATTGTGTATTAAGCTGATAGGAAAGAGATGAATCTGTGATAATTATTCATGTGAATATACTCTCTGAACAAAAATAGTAAAGCATATGTAAGTTCAACCTGTTGTTTGATGTTAGGAATATATTGGTATAAATATGAATGTGGATTAGGTATAAGCAGGAATAAAGATTTATTAAAGATTGATATAGGTCGAATAACCTCAAGTGCAGACCTACAGGAAGTGCCTGTATATGTTTTTACAAGTATCTGAATATATATATATATATATATATTCGATGCATGTATAAATACACATAGTTGCATAAAAATTTACTATACTCATACACAGAAAGATTTTTATCGATCCTTGAATCACTTGATATTTCAAGTAAACTTTCATTTAACAGATTATACCAAAGGCATAGAAAATTACAATCCTATTACATTACAGTAAACCCATAAACAAAGTTTTAATGATGTATATTACATGGTACATAGGTTGTTCAAAACTTAACAGAGTTCTAGCATTTTACATATCATATGATATCATAGCTGTGAAATCATGGAATTATATTCAATATAGGTTTTCCCTTTCAATCTATTTATTCTGTTGAATAATTTAATATACAAAGTAACCGGTTTAGTTATGGAACCCTGGTTCAAAGGTGATCACAATAGAGTACCCTAGGGTGGAACCCTGTATCACTATATAAACAGAACCTGAGAATTTAAAACAAACACCGAGATTTTGGAACTCGAATACCTTTCGAATAAGGCGATCTCGTGGACCCTTTTTCCTCAGAAATATTAAGACTTGCAAGGGGGTAAATCGAGAATTAGTAACCAGTATGACAAAGAATCAACGAATTTAAGTATTGAAGATAAATCCAAACTTAGTAAACATTGTTAAGGAAAAACAAACGAAATTAAATATTGAAGATTCAACATGTTAGGGTCCTATAATATAGTCATATATTTTCCAGTCATCTATTCTAGGATTTTTTTTTATCAGACTGAAAATACTTTCATGATAAGGTGCTCATTGGTAATGGTCCAGTGGCATATCCAATGATTCAAATCAGATATCCAGGTATACACAGTATTGTCACATGGTAAGTTGTAATTATGATACATCCCTATGAATTTTTGAAATGTTTTAGAGTGGCATAATTAGAGAAGAAAGTGTAACTTTTCACATTATCAAAAGTGTAAGAGGCAAAATATTATTAAATTTGTAGTTTTTCACCAAGTATAATAGGGTAAGATGGGTTATTTTTTAACTCATTTGCACTCTTAGATATCTCAAGATCTCCTTGCCACCATCTTGCAAACTCAAAAGAAGAAAAATTTGTAAAAACAGACGGTTTTTGTTGCATTTGGGAGTAGTGTGACCCTTCTGTATAGTGTGACCCATGGTGCGACCCTTCTGAGTAAGGTTGGAAAATTCAGCTTTTGGAGGCCTTCCCATGGGAATTGTTTTGAGTTTGATGGCTTGTTGGAAAGTATACACGTGGGGATACTTGGCCTAGTATCTAGAATTAAAAATGGACTCCTAAAATTTGGCCAAAAAAAACCCTAAAACTAGCGTGACCCATCTATTTGCTGGCGCGACCCATCTGTGGTGGTCGCTACGCTTCTGTGTATTTGGAAAAATTTCAAATTTTTTCAGTTTTGGTCAAACCAAAAGGTTGTAATATGGTGTGTAAAAGAGTTATAATATGTAACCATGGTAAATTAGGGTGGATAAATGTCATTTTCATGCAAATTTTGAAATCATTAAATGATTTTCAAAGGTCAAAGGTCAATTGAGAAAAATTTGGTAGTTGGTTCAAACCTCCCAGATTTTGTGTTTTGTTGTAGATCTTTTAGGAATTTGACCCTGAGATCATGCTTTTGACCCCTAAGTGGAGGAGAGGTATTTTTTTATCTATATGAAGGCCAAATGTAATGAAAATACAAAGAGAATGGTTAGACTTGAAGGGAAGGATGCTATTGAAAAACCATCATCTATTGTAAAGATGTTCAGGAGGTTAACAAAGACACTTTTTGGCTCAATGCAAAGATACTATGTTTCCAGATTCTTATGTCATGATTATGTGGTGAATTGCTTCTTTATGCAATTTTTTTTCTCTCTGGTTTCACATAATGTTATCTCTCATTATTGTTTATAAGAATGATATGTTTAGGATTTGTTCTTCAACACCCTATTCTGGCTTAAAACAATATTTATTTTTTCCTCTAAAATTTGAATGTAGAATTCAGATAAGCTCTTCTCTCCATTTGAAGTGACCTATTAAGGTCCTAACCCGCACATAGGTAGATCAATGTATTCGGATGTAATAAAGGTCAATATTAATAAGA
>JASDQU010690175.1:6408-17581 GCA_032191745.1 Picea mariana
CAGAGGTGGAGTGGGAGGCGAAGAAGATGGGAGAGGAGGAGGAGGGGGATAGGACGAGGAACAAGGGACGAGGGAGGGGAGGAGAGGTCGTGTTGGGGGTGGCGGTTGAGCGGGGGCACGATTTTGAGAATCGTCCCCCTACCTAAATAAGCCCGATTTCATTTTTTTTTTTAATTCGTTTTAATTTTGTTTTGTTATTTATTTATTTTTAAGTTAAGTTTTGTTTTTTTAAACATTTTTTATATTTTTATTTTTTTGAATTTTTTAAACTTTTTTATTTTCAATTTTTATATTTTTAATGGTTTTAATTCCTTTTTTTAATTTTTTTTTATTAACTAAGATTTTTTTTAACTTTTTGTTTTTAATTTTGATTTTTTATGTTTTTTTTTATTAATTTAGAATTTTAGGGGTTTTTTATTTTATAAAAAAATCGGTGTTTTTGATTTTTTTTTTTTAACTTTTGTTTTTACAACCTTTTTTTTTAAAAGAAAATCTTTTTTTAAGATTTATTTTTATTTTTTCAGTTTTAAAAAAATTGGGTTACTATTAGAGAAGGTGCATTTTTTTCATTTTTTTAAAAACTGCCTTGCATAGACTTTTTATTTTGCTCAATTTATTTATTTTTTAATATAAATAATAATTAATGGAAAACTTTCAAGTAGTGACTTACGTTTTGATTTTGGTTTTTTAATTTGCAATTGTACCAATTGTTAAGACCACGATTTCAGTGAAGTCATAGATTTAACTCAAAAAAAAAAAATCGGTACTATTCGTAGCATCTCTTTCCAATTCAAGGGTCAACTTTAAGGTTTTTGTCTGAAATAAGTATCAATTGTCAAGGAAACTAGTCATAATTTTAACCACCCCTGGAAAAAGGGTGCTACCGGTAGCACCACTTTTTGATTCAAGGGTAAAAATAACCACAAAATGCGACCTCCAAAAAAAACGAGAATTCTAGAGAGTTCTCGTTAAGTTGGTAACTTTGTTAAGAGCAATCGAGTTGTTTGGGAAAATTTCTTCTCCAATAGAAATTGATCAGGTGTACGAGAACAAATTCAAAAGTTTGACCTATCAAAGAAAAGGGGTAGGTCTCCACAAGGATATCAACAAGCAGGTCCTCTAGAGCCTCTTGAAAGAAATAATCAACCTACAGGGCCAGTTGTTGAGATCCCTCAAGGTAATCCCTTAGCAACCATTCCTTTTTATTTTAGGTTTGATGAAACATGTTGGATGGGCAATGCCAAGATTCCCGTTCCTTTTGTTTAGTTATCAAATATTCATTCCAGGAAGAGTCAAATTAAAGAAGTTTTGGGGATGGAATTGACGAGTCAAACAACCTATGTTGTGGATAAGAACGAAGATGCCCCCATCATTCTTCAAACCATGAACTGAGAAGGAAATAAGAATCCAGATCACCAATCATTCTTCATATCTTTGATAGTGGGTGGTTTGATGTTGCACAATTGTATGTTGGATTCTTGAGCTTCAACTAATGTAATGTATCTTACAATGATGAATTGTTTGGGTTTAAATACTTCCAGACCTTACATAAATATATGCACTATGGACTCCAGAGAAGCCAAAGTATGTGGTTTGATTAAATATCTTCAAGTAATCTTGGGAGTTTATCCAAATATCTCTTGGGTAATGGACGTAATGTTCGCTGATGTTTCAGATGCTTGCGGATTATTATTGTCTCGAAAGTAGGTTGTTGATCTTGGAGGTAGCATCCAGATGGATATATCTTATGCTACTATCCCCACTTACGAAGGCACTTTTGTGGCTCTACATCGAGAACTGATGAGAAGATATCATATAGAAAACCCATAAGATCCTGAAAATGAATTGGTTTGCTATGAAGATGGTTTTGGATCCTATATCGTGCTTGTGACAAAAGTAGTTCCTTAGAAATACGTCAACAACATTTGGAAGATGAACTTCGGCAGGGCCAAGTCCCAATCATGTACACATGCAGGTATTGTATTGACTTCTCCCAAGGGTCATATTCCATATTATGTTTTTCGTTTGGAATTTGATGGAACTAACAATGTAGTAGAGTATGAATCACTTTTGATTGGTTTAAATTTGGCTAGATATCTTGGAATTAAAGTTTTAAAGATGATTGGTGATTTTGATCCAACAATTCTACAAGTGAAAGGTCAATTTGCATATAAAATGAAAGGTTGAAATGGTATAAGAATGCAATTTGGGACACCATGGAAGGGTTCGATGCATTGTATTTTAAAGAGAAACCAAGAGCACCAAATGAAAAATCCAATGCATTAGCCATTTCTACCTCAACCCTCCAACCTTATGAAGATTTGATGGAAAAGGGGAAATTGGAGCTTATCTTTAGACCATCGATTCCAGACAACTTTGTTAACTAGGAGGTTTTTGATGATGATGCATAGATTTTGAGATTTATGAACAACTTGCAAGAATTTGCTGAGAATGAGATGGATTGGACATAAGAAGGGTCATAAGAGCATTTAAAAGACAACAAGATTCCAACCAACTTTGTATCTCTTGAAAAAATGTTGAAAAAACATGTCATGTATAAGGAGAAGAAAGAAGTAGTTAAGCCTGATGAATATATGGAAATCAACATGGGATCCTTGGAAAATATGAAGATGGTGAAGATTGGCAAATGAACCTCAAGTGAAGAAAGGAAGGCAATTGAAGATTTAATCAGAGAATTCAAGGATGTTTTTGCTTGGTCCTATGATGATTTGAAGGTCTACAAGGATGACATAATTCAACGTATGATACCCTTAAAGGAAGGTACCAAGCCATTTCGATAAAAGTTGAGACAGATCAATTAGAAGTTGGATCCCCTCATCCAAAAGGAACTACAAAAATTACTTGAGGCAAAGATCGTTACGCTTGCAAGGCATTCAAATTGGGTATCCATCCCCATGATAGTGCAAAAGAAGACAAGCGAGATAAGACTTTGTGTGGATTTCAAGAATCTCAATGTATCATCCTAGAAAGATAATTATCCATTGTCAAACATGGAAAATCTATCAAAGAATCATATGATCATAATTGTTATCTCCGTTGGATGATTTTTCAAGCTAAAATCAAGTGTGGGTAAATGAAGATGACAAACACGAGACAACATTTACCACACCTTAGGGCACTTACGAATATCTAAGGATGCCTTTTGGTTTACTAAATGCAGGTGACACTTTTCAGAGAGCCATGGATTATGCATTCAAATACCTTATGGGAAAGATAATGGATATTTACCAAAATGATATCATAGTATTCTCAAAAGACAGGAAATCTTGTATTGGACACCTTAGATAGGTATTTGAAAGGTGTTGCAAATATGGAATCTCCTTGAACCCGAAGAAGTCAATATATGGGGTTATTGAAGAGAATATTCTTGGTCACATTGTTTCTAAGGATGGGGTTAAGGTCGATCCTAAGTGGATAAAGGGAATTAAATTAATCACTCTACCTTGGAATCAGAAGGCTTTGCAATCATTTTTTGATAAAATCAACTTCATCTGAAGATTCATCCCAAATTTTGCCGAGATCACCAAGATTATAACCAAGTTGCTAAAAAAGGATTTATATTTCAAAAAAGACAATAAGATAAATTTTGAATCATCAAGGACAAGATGGTAAAGTCCCAGATACTAGTAAGTCCAGATTATTCAAACAATTTTCAATTTTTTTCTTTTGCCTCTAACGATACAATTGCATGTGTGTTAATAGAAACGAATGATCAAGGTGAAGAACAACCCATCACCTTTATGAGTAAAGTTCTTAGAGATGTAGAATTAAAGTATGAAATCATGGAAAATCAAGACTACACTTTGGTCAAATCATTGAATCATTTTAGGATATATATTGGGTATTCCAAGGTAATTGCCTATGTTACCCATCCAACTGTAAAAGACATTTTGTCTAAAAAATATTGTTTGGGAACTAGAGGCAAGTAGGTAGCTAAGATACATGAATATGATTTGTAAACAAGCCCACTCAGTTGATAAAAGGTAAAGGATTGGCCTAGATGTTGGACGAAGGAAATGAAGTTTGTCTTAGATTGAAGGATGAATCATGATTGGTATACATATATAATCCACTATCTTAACAACCTCACAAGTCCAAGGCACCTTTCGGATCGTAAGAAAAGAGATTTAAGATTGAAGGCTCCCAGATATTGTTTCATCAACCAAGGTCTTGGATGGAGAAATCTAGATGGATTGATTCTCAAATGTGGCAATCCTGAAGAATAAAAGAATTTAATGGATGAGTTTCACAAGGGACTATGTGGTGGACATCATGCAGTAAAACCCATAACCCACAAGATTCTAAGAGGTGGTTATTATTGGCCTAGTATATTTTCATATGTCCATGGGTTTTTAAGAACATGGCAACCTTATCAAATTTTTATAGGAAAGCATAAGCTCACATCCCTTCCTTTGCAACTAGTGATAGTGGAACCACCCTTCCAACAATGGGGCCTTGATTTTATTGGTGAATTCAAAGATAACTCCAAAAGTGGTTATAGATGGATTCTCATGGCTACATATTACTTCACCATATGGGTTCAATCTATACCAACCAAGAAGGTTATAAACAAGGTTGTCATAGATTTCTTGGAAGAAAGAATCATCACTCATTTCGATGTGCTAGTGAATATCACCACTGACAATGCCAAAGCTTTAGTTCAGTAGGATTGCCAACTTTTTGTTTTTATTATGGAATTGTCCTTCTTATCCCCATTTTGTAGGACAACTAAGGAGATTATGTCTCAAGGCCATGAGGTTGAAAATATGGAGTACGGAGAGACTACATGACCAAAAATATCCACTTGCACAGATGGAGACCCTTCTCACCACCATAGAGGTCATAGATTTTCAAATGGCATCCACCACATCAGCTAGCTTTCGAGAGGCATTGGGCCTTGCTCCATGAGGTACAAGTCGGATATTATGGTAAGTGTCATTTCAATATTTAAGGCATTTGAGTATGTTGTATCTTAGATTGCTTTAAATTTCATGAAATATGCTTGGACATTATGTATTTTGCCTCGTTTCACCTTGGTGGTTGGCATTGTGCCTTAGTAAGTCATCATCCTCAGGAATGGGTTTGCTACTAGGAACTCCCTTGAAAATACATCGTACCATTCCTGACCATACTTACCACTTTTCATCACTTAAACCCTCCATTTCCTCATCTCTTGGGATTTTAGGGCGTATTGACACAAGAAGGGATTGTCCCTCATTCTTTGGGAAGAAGGGGATGAAGGCACAGAGGGATTGTTGTTGGGTAAAATATAAAATCCTATGTATAAACCTTCCATATGATTCGCCCAGGGACCCACCAAGAAAGCAATGAAACACTTATCTGTAAGAAAAGGGGGACCCACAAGAATAAATGATAGAATGCTTAGGGGGTTAGTTGGAGGATATGAGGTCTCATCACGATTCGACCTATCATGATCATGGGAATCTAGCAGTATGACATTACCATCATCTAGACACCAAGCCATGGTAGTGGCTCTCAATTGCACAACTGAGAGAAAGGGGGTCTCATCACGATCCATCCTTCTCATTCCTGCAAGGTATTTGGGAGTGACACTGTCATTTTCTAGACACCACGCCAGGACAGTGGCCTTCAAGTCGTCCTTAAAACATGAAAGAAACAAAGAATGGAAAAATGATGGGATTGGAAAAATTGCATTGCAAACAAAGGTGCCACACACCCTCTACAAATGCACCCATGAATGAGACACCACAATCCCTTGTATGTCATGAACCCCATGCCCATTGAGTCTTGATCCTTAACCACTTCATCCAATTTGCATAGCTTAGAGAGGGATAACTTGGGAAACACTCCTTGACCTAGGGAAAATCTCCCCAATAGGACACCTCGTCAACCCTCCCATATCCAAGCTTGGTAAGTCGCATAATGTCTTTGAGCACTTACTTGTTTGACAGGGTAATGTTTGATGCACATGCTTAGGTGGCTCATGTATTAATTTTATTTACTCATCAGGATATTTTGACTTGAAATCCTTGGAGGAAGTGCTTATTTGTCTTTGCAGGACCTAGTTGGTGGACAATTTTGGAGGAATGAGCCTAGCTTGGGCTTCCATGGGGCTTGAAGCCCATAGCTTGGAGGCCAAGGGATCACACGCTGGATGAGAGAGACATACCTTTGGAGGCCTAGAATATGACTTGAGAGACATGACCTAGCCCTCACATGCCAAACATTTTTCTTAGTAGAGGCAAAATGTCATCTTTTGGAGGCTTGATGTCATGCTTGAGGGGCTTGAGGTGTTGATGGCTACACATGGCACGTTTTTAAGGAAGAAACCCTTGGATCGTGGGCTAGAAGGTTGGATTGGAGACACATGTCCTTTGGAGGCCCAACCCTATCATCTCCAACTCAACATTTGGCCTAAAAGTTCCAAAACGTCCCTCCTAAAGGGGTGATGTCACTCTTAGGGTTTTCATTTGTGCAAAAAGTAGAATTTTAAGAAAATTGTTTAACATTATTTGTGTAAAGGGGAAATATTAGGGTTGTTGACCCCTAGTCTTGTGGTTTACCCTAAAATTATGTGGACAAACTATTTTAGTGACATTTTGTATAAATAGAGATCATAAGATCTCATTTTAAATCATAACTCTCCCATTGTGAGAAGTATTGGACTGAAATTTTCACTCTCTTTAGCTAGTTTCTCTCTTGTGCTCTTGTGTATGGCTATCTATTTGGTTATTGGTTGATGGAAGTGATGCGCTAGCCTTGGAAGGCTCTTCTTTTCTATTGTGGTGGTTTGTCTTAGCTTTTTTCCTTGAATTGGTAAGGCTTTTTACATTGTGCTATCATTTGTTATTCAAGTCAAGGTTATTTCCTAGAGCTAGATGGGAAGGATAAGGGCATGCAACCCCACCTTAGTTTCCATCATTTTATGCTTACATTTTATTGGCTCAAGAAGGGTTTTCTAAGAGAAGTATAAGTGCATACACCCTCTTAGCCTAAACCCTAGGTAGATGTAATGTTGCCATTTTTTGATTCCTCTGCCTTGCAGTCAGAGGAGACTTTATGAGTTTATGTTAGCCTGACCAGAGGAGTAAAATGAGGAATTGAGCTTAGGCATTTTGGAGGATTTTTATGGGTCCTGACTAGCCCATTCACCATCTTTCATCATCAAGATCATTTTCTCACAGTTCTCTCTTGGTTCTGTGGCATTCTGACGATTTACGCAATTTTGGGTTATTATTAGGCATATTTTAATTAATTACACTGAAGGTGCTATTTGGGGCTTGTTTCTTGGAGAAACACCTTATTGTAATATCTCGTTGGAAACAGAGTGAAAATATCTACAATATAGGATGAAGAAAAGGGACTTTCAGTGGCCGGAGAAGTTATAAGGAAGAATTAATCACTATTTGGAGTTAAAAGGGTCATTAAATTAATAAAGTGATTTTATGAAGAAATATTAAAGATGAATTAAAAGTACTTGAATGGAAAAAGGTGAAAGGGGGTATAAAAGAGAGATAGGGGCTTCTATTCTCTCATTATATTGATGATAATTTTGGTTGACTTGGAGAGCTCTTGGAGCCCTTGAGGGTTTGGAGTAAACCCTAGTGTAGATTGGTTTCGGTGGTGAGAGATCCACCCTAGATAATCTGGTTTCGATGGTCAAAGATTCCACCGTAGCCATTGATTGGGAAGGCCATCTAGGTATTCCATCTGGATTTCACAGTTGAGGAGCTAGATCTACCATTTTGCAATAATTTTGGGGCTTGAGGAAGTTATATCTTTCTTGTGCAGGGTGAGATTTGGTATAGGAACCGAGATGTATTGTTGAGAGGTCGAAATCCATTGGAAGAGTTCATATTTCCTCTGCTTGGTCGAATTCCTACTTGTATAGGCCGCGTTTGGCTAAAATAGGGGCTAATATCCTATGAAGAGGGCGTATTTCCCTTGGATGGGCGAGTTACTCTACTACTGGGCTGTTTTCTTTTGCTAGAGAACAAATTTATGCCTTGCTGGGCTGATTTCAAGGTACTGTATTAGTCTACCTAAGATCTGGGCTGAGTTCTCACCTATACTGGGTCGTATCTCTCCTTGTGGCCAAGTTTTCTTTATGTGGAGGACGATTTTCCTGTAGCTGATGTCATTACTGTTGAGGGGCAAGTTTGGCTGTTGTTGGAAAGGTAAAAATGTGCAGTTGTTAGCTACAAGAATTCCATCCATTCCTGGACTGTTGTGTATACATTTACTAGCAGATTTCTTGAGCTTCTAGACCAGTTATCAACACAGGAGAATTACTGCAACTTATTGTCACCCACAAGCCTATTTATTTCAGCAATTTTCCAAGGCATCAAGCAAAAATTACATTAGGTTTCTCTTATTTATCACTGTACCATCATTGTGGAGGCTGCTCATTTTTTTTGTTGTTCATATTTTCTTTGTGGGAACTGATCTGGACCATCAACATCAACTAGTATTGTAAAAGGTCAGAGATCAATAAATAATATAAAGTCTTTTGTGGTATTTCTCTATTGTTGTAATGTTTTGGTTTAATTTATTTATGTGGGTTCCTTGCTGTAACATTTGGCATGCAAATCTAAGGATTTATGTGGCATTAAAACCCCCAAACATCTCTTAAAAACTATGTGAAACCAACCCAACAATTATCCATACATATAACAACAACAAACTGAGTATAATATTGGGATTTGGGGTGAGATTGCAAAGTGTTTGACAAAACCGTTGGCTCAGAAATAAGTTACAACAAACAATAGGAAGAGTTGGATAGTAAAAATTGGGCATCTCACCAAGGGTTGGATAGTAAAAATTGGGCATCTCACCAACTGTTTGACAAAAGACCAAGGCCATAAAACTACCAAAATAATACAACATTAAACACAAATTTGTAACAACAAGTAGGTGGGATATTACAGTGGCATCAGAGCATGGTCCTCTGCAACTGTGAGTTTTTGAAGGGAAACATTGATAGCAGGTACATGATAAAGATGACAAATCAGTTGGAACAACAATTGTTTGAGGTGGGAATGAGGTTACAATCACTCCCTCACTTCAAAAACACTCTTCTTAAAATTATCAAGCAAGAAACATAAATTTTATCTAAGGTGGGTTAGTGTCCTTCACATGTTATGTTGGATGAAATACACCCATTAAGGGAAGCTCAAGTTACGCCAAATTTATTGAGACACCAGGATGGAGAGGTGTCACTTAGGGTGTCCATATGTATAAGTGAGATCACCAGAATCACAACACCAAACACTTCATACAAATATGATGTGTTGAGATACCCCTTCCAACTTATTATTACTACTTTCTGAGGGTTGGATGATATATCTAGTCCCTTGCTTAGAGAGAGGGTTACCATTATGGAAACGATGGCCAAGATCGAGTCATGTGTTTTGATGCTAGACATTGGGTGTGTTGACTTGATCCTTGAAATGTTTCACATTTTTCTCTTTGTTGACAGTGGAGCTCATCCAGAAATGTGTTAACATCTATGCAAGCCAATATGGCTTGTATTGTGGACGAGAGTGATGATATTCCAGAGTGGCTAGTATCACTTATACTATCTTCCTTGGGGAGAGGAAAGGAGGAGGTTTCTTTGGCTAGACCTAGACTTGCTATGAATGTAGTGCAACAGTGTGTAAATAAGATTGATCCATATGTGACTATTTCATCTGGTGACACTAGCACATGGGATGAACAGGTTGATAGAACGACAGTGCATGAGGAGGAGTTGACATTTTCATCTTGTACATAGGCTTGTGATGATCTGGGTGTGAGTACTCCTAAGTATGATGATGCATTGACACTGGATGAGTCATCTTTGGAGACTGATATTATTTCACAGGAGGTGCACATGTCTGAGGACCAGAGTAGCACAACAGATACTGGGGAGCATTCTTATGGAGAGCCACACTATTTGGAAATGTAGTTGAAGGTTAGTGAGGATATGATTGCGGTAGCTATGGGACACTTTGATGCTACACATGCACTGGTGGCAGAGTATTGTTGGAGGGCCACGTTGGAACAAGATAGTTTGGGAGGTGAGTTTTCCATTGCGGATTTTCAGATACTTAGAGACGTAGTGACAATGATGAGGTCCGACTACTAGCATCTCCTCATGGATAGAGATTACCTTCTGGATATTGGTGAGATGTACCATGGGGTGTTGGAGGAGAAGGAGAATGAGGTGGATTGACTCTCATTTTAAGTTTGGTACAACTTTTTGATTAGAGGGTTGTGATGGAATTGCTTGAGAACAAACAATCTTTTGGAAGGGAGGACTATAATGTTCCCATTTTTGGATTCCCTTGCCTTACAGACATAGAAGACTTTATGAGTTTATGTCAGCTTGACCAGAGGAGTAAAATGAGGATAACAATGAGCTCAGGCATTTTGGAGGAGTTTTATGGGCCTTGGCTATCCCATTCACCATCTTTCACCAACATGATCATTTCCGCACAGTTTTCTCTTAGTTATGTGGCATTCCGATGATTTCTTTAATTTTGGGTTATTATTGAGCATATTTTAATTAATTACACTGAAGGTTCTATTTGGGGCTTGTTTCTTGGAGAAACACCTTAGTGTAATAGCTCGTTGGAACCAGAGCGAAAATATTTACAATATAGGATGAAGAAAAGTGACTTTTAATGGCCGAAAAAGTTATAAGGGAGAAGTGTTAAATTTATAAGCAGCTGCGAGAGCCATTCTCCTGGAGGATGGCTAAGACCCTAGATGAGATCTAGGGCCCCCAGTGCACTCCTGGGGTATTTGGTCTGGGACCAAACAGTCAGTGCCATNGTCTAGGGCCCCTGGAAATGTCCAGGGTACCCATGCCTGAGGCATGGGTTGATCCATGGTCTTGTACCATGGTGGAAAAGACCCTTGCGAGGGCCCCCAATACACGACTGGGGTTATTGGTGAATAACCAAGCAGTGAAGACCCTTGAGAGGGCCCCCAGTATACGACTGGGGTTCTTGGTCTATGACCAAGCAGTCAAAGTCCCTAGATAAGCCTAGGGCCCCTGGAAAAGTCCAGGGTACCCATGCATACGGCATGGGTTGATTCTTGGTCTATGACCAAGCAGTCAAAGTCCCTAGATAAGCCTAGGGCCCCTGGAAAAGTCCAGGGTACCCATGCATACGACATGGGTTGA
>JASDQU010690175.1:17597-44683 GCA_032191745.1 Picea mariana
AAGTACTTGATGGTACATGACCTTCCTTGAAGAAGGACATAACCACATGAGGGATAAGTCCCATATGCAATGATGATAAAGTAATAGGTTCATCATGTGATATGAAGGAATGAGTAATGCCACCTTGCAAACCCTCCTTTACCCTTGCATGATTGGTTTGGGGTTTTGTTGTCTTATTAAAGGGTTAAATTTAAAGTGAAATTTTAAATGTTATTATCACATGTTTAAATTTCAATTTAAACATGTGATTTTTAATTTAACTTAATCTAACCTTTACCCTAACCTAAACGCTATATATTAAACCCTCCCCCTCTCACCTTTCACTCATTCTATTATTCTCATGTGCTAGCATTGATCCTCTCTCTAGCCTGCAGCCTCTTTGTGTTTTCTGTGGAGAGATACTTCTTGGATTTGCTGTGGATACCTACTAGCTGCCGCCTCCTTTCTGTTGTGGATGAGCCTCTAGCTGCTGCCTTCCTTCCGCTATGTATAAGCTTTAGCTACTGCCTCCTTGAGGGTGACTTACCAACACCATCCTCTTCCCTTGATTGCTGTTTGGAGCATGAACAAGTGTGGCCTCTCTTGAGTTTGATGAAGGTACAGGTGCGGCCTTCTTTGTGTTTGCTGTAGGTACTCCTTTTGTGTTTTCCACAGGTGTAGGTGCAGCCTCCCTTACAATCGCTGGCTAGGGTATTGAGTTTTCAGTGTGTGAGCAGTGTTTGGCACTCCTAACCTTATGGTGAGTGCAAACCCTTGACCCTTGAGGATACGGCCCTGTGTGTGAACTGATCTTAAGGGCTTTGGTACCCCTCTTCTCTGTCTGCTGTGCGACCCTCTTGCTAGGGTATTTTTCGTAGGGTACCAATTGCTGAAGCTTACCTATCAGCTCAGTTTTCTCACTGCTGAAACAAGGGTTTTTACACAGTCCAGTTTTCAGATCTAAAGGTTTCTTGGGTAAGGGTTTTACTGTGAGAGGGTTTGGCCTTTTGATTTACCTCTGTTGGGATTTGTGTTTTTCTCCCTGTGGCCTTATTGCTCGGTGGCAAGAAAGTTACTTCATTCTTTGGTATAGAGATCCACTATAGATCTATGGACTGAACCTTTGTCTGAGCATACTAAACTGGATCTACGCCTACTGTGGTTACTGTGCTATCTTCAAGGTAAGTTTATTGTACCAGGTATGTATCTCACTCATCTCTTTTAGATCTGATTTGATTCTTATTACAGAACTGTCTAGCATTGAGTAGATCTAAAGAAATGCTTTGAATACATAAGGTTTCAATGGTGAAATGATTAGACTAAATAGTTAGATTTGAAATCTTTGTTTTAGTCTTATAGATCTATTGTTATGTTCAGATCTGTTCACTGCTACATTAGATCAGAGCATTATCTTTAGAGCTGAGTTTCTATTCATGTGTGATCAGAGTTTTCTCTTAAGTTGTTGCTGTCTTTCATAGATCTACATACTATGTGTTCTCTCTCTGATTGAGTTACATATCTAGTTGTTTTTTATCATAGAAATTTAAAAGAGATCACTGTTTTGCAAATTTACCCTAAAACTAACAAGAAGTAATCGCTTTTTTGACTTAAAAGGGTCATTAAATTAATAAAGTGATTTTATGAAGAAATATTAAAGATGAATTAAAAGTCACTTGAATGGAAAAAAGGTGAAAGGGGGTATAAAAGAGAGATAGGGGCTTCTATTCTCTCATTATATTGATGATAATTTTGATTGACTTGGAGAGCTCTTGGATCCTTTCAGGGTTTGGAGTAAACCCTAGTGTAGATTGGTTTCGATGGTGAGAGATCCACCCTAGCTAAGTCGGTTTCGGTGTTGAAAGATTCCACCCTAGCCATTGATTGGGAAGGCCATCCACGCCATTTGGATTTGACAATTGAGGAGCTAGATCTACCATTTTGCAACAATTTTGGGACTTGAGGAAGTTAAATCTTTCTTGTGCAGGGAGACCTTTGGTGTAGGAACCGAGATCTATTGTTCAGAGGTCAAAATCCCTTGGAAGAGTTCATATTTCCTTTGCTTGGTCGACTTCCTACTTGTACAAGCCGCGTTTTGCTAAAATAGGGGCGAATATCCTCTAACGAGGGCGTATTTCCCTTGGATGGGGAAGTTACTCTACTGCTTGGCCGTTTTGTTTTGCTAGAGGACAAATTTATGCCTTGCTGGGCTGATTTCAATGTACTGGATTAGTCTACCTCATATTTGGGTTGAGTTCTCACCTATATTGGGTCATATCTCTTGTTGTGGCCAAGTTTTCTTTGTGTGGAGGAGAATTTTCTTGTGGTTGTTGTCATTACTGTTGAGGAGCGAGTTTGGTTGCTGGTGGAGAGGTAAAAATGGGAAGTTGTTAGCTACAAGACTTCCACCCATTCCTGGACTATTGTGTATACATTTACTAACATATTTCTTGAGCTTCCAAACCAGTTATAAACACAGGAGAATTGATGAAACTTATTGTCACCCACAAGCCTATTTATCTCAAAAATTTGCCAAGGAATCAAGTAGAAATTACACTAGGTTTCTCTTATTTATCACAATACCATCATTGTGGAAATTTCTCATTGTTTTTTTGTTCATATTTCCTTTGTTGGAACTGATTTGGACCATTAAGATAATCTAGTATTGTAACAGGTCAGAGATCAATAAATAATATCAAGTCTTTTGTGGTAATTCTCTATTGTTGTAGTGTTTTTGTTTAAGTTATTTATGTGGGTTCCTTGCTCTAACATTTGGCATGCAAATCTAAGGATTTATGTGGCCTTAAAACCCTCAAACATCTCTTAAAAAACTATGTGAAACCAACCCAACAACTACCCATACATATAACAACAACAAACTGAGAATAATATTGGGATTTGGGGTGTGATTGCAAAGTGTTTGGAAAAACCTTTGCCTCAGAAATAAGTTACAAAAAACATTGGGAAGGGTTGGATAGTAAAAATTGGTCATCTCACCAATTGGTTGACAAAATACCAAGGCCAAAAAACTACCAAAATACTACAACATTAAACACAAATTCGTAACAAGTAGGTGGGATATTACAATGGTGTCAGAGCATGGTCCTCTGTAGCTGTGAGGTTTTGAAGGGCATCATTGACAAGAGATACATGAGAAAGATGGAAAATCAATTGGAACAACACGTGTTTGAGGTGGGAATGAGGTTAGAGTCACTCCCTCACTTCAAAATCGCTCTTCTTAAAATTCTCATCTAAGGTGGGTCAATCTCCTTCACATGTTATGTTGGATGCAATACATGCATTAAGGGAAGCTCTAGTTATGTCAAATTTGTTGAGACATCAGGATGGAGTTAGGGTGGCCATATGTATAAGTGAGATCGCCAGAATCACAACACCTAACGCTCCATACAAATATGATGTGTTGAGAGACACCTTCCAACTTATTATTACTACTTTCTGATGGTTGGATGATACAACTAGTCCCTTTTTTGGAGAGAGGGTTTCCATTATGGAAACAATGGAAAATATCGAGTCATGTGTTTTGATGCTATACATTGGGTGTGATCACTTGATCCTTGAGATGTTTCACATTTTCCTCTTTGTTGTCAATGGAGCTCATCCATAAAATGTGTAAACATCTATGCAAGCCATTATGACTTGTATTGTGGACGAGAGTGATGATATTCCAGAGCGATTGGTATCACTTATACTAGCTTCCTTGGGGAGAGAAAAGGAGGAGGTTTATTTGGCTAGACGTAGACTTGATATGAATGTAGTGGAGCAGTGTGCAAATAATATTGAGCCATATGTGATTATATCATTCGGTGACACTAGCACGTGGGATGAACAGGTTGATAGCAGGATAGTGCATGAGGAGGAGTTGACATTTTCATCCTCTTGAGAGGCTTGTGATGATTTGGGTGTGAGTTATCCTAGGTATGGTGATGCATTGACATTGGATGAGTCACCTTTGGAGACTGATATTATTTCACAGGATGTGTGCATGACTAAGGACCAGTGATCCAGATGGATATTGGTGGCCACCCACCTATTCCAAATGGATCCTTGTGTCCGTTTTTTGTTTAGCACGTCTTTCTGTACTGATTTATAATTGTGAGTTCTACACCTCTTGGGATGTATTAAGCCTCACACATTCTCCAAGTGGATACGGGTGGCCTCTCACCTAATCCAACTGGCCTATTTTGTATGTTTTCATGTCAACACATCCTACTGTATTTTCAGGGCTGTTTTGGGGCCCTAAAAATTGTTTTTTTGGCTCACCATAGTTAGATTGTAGATGAAGTCATAGTTCGACAACATAATGTGTATCTCTCTAAAATACCTTTCCAATGGGCTATCACGCGCCTAAAATGGAGGTCTTATGAAAAAGTTATGACCCTAGGAAGTTGAGGTACCAAATTAGACCAACTTACCCATAAGGCCCACATTATCACGCGCCTAAAATGGAGGTCTTATGAAAAAGTTATGACCCTAGGAAGTTGAGGTACCAAATTAGACCAACTTACCCATATGGCCCACATGACTTTTGGCGTTTCACCTTCTAGGGTTAGGTTTTTAGATGTCTAGGGTTTTGGAATTCATAAGTAATATGAAAAGGGCCTATGGAGCCTCATTGTAATCCATTCTTCTCAGACGAATGTGTGTAGCAGCCACATCTCTTCTCAGAGATAGCTATCACCATTCGAGCAAGTTTCAATTCTGTAGTTTTACAGATTCATCCTATTTCATTATTTAATAGAAGATATTGCTCACTAAACATTTGTGTTATTCTTCCTATCTCTATGTTTATGGTATTTAGTTTGTAATTAGTTCGTTCTACTCCTAAATCTGGATCAGTGGTATCAAAGCAGTCTGCTCTTCATTTATTTTTCTTCGTGCATGTCACTGACAAGATATAGGTACAAGAAGTTGGGACTCGAACCAATCGAGCCATTACTAGATCGATCGCGATGAGCCTAACAAAAACCCATGGGAGATGAAAAGAAAGATGATGGAGCATGAGATCCTATCAAAATGTTGCTCTTGGAAGCCCTTGCATGACAAAGGAATGAAATGATGGACAACTTCGCGCAGATCCTTCGACAGTTTCCCACGGGAGAAGCATCTTCATCAGGTGGCCATGCAACCCCCTTCAAGGTACATGTAAATTTTGATGTTCCATTATTTGAAGGATTGATAGATGTAGATGTTGTAGATAAATGGTTAAATCTGCTCGAAGGATATCTTTCGGTCCACAATTTTTCCAATCGGGAAAAGATCACTTTTGAACTCCTCAAGGTCATTCCCCATGTTAAAGACTGGTGGGATACCTACTCTGAGCAAAGGGTCGTGGAGGAATATACAATTTTTGTGGTGGCCCCTACATGGGATTCCTTTTGGGACGCCATTAAAGAACAATACTACCCTGTTGGAAGCTACGAGGACCAATGCACCAGATGGACCACCCTACGTCAAGAAAGGGACCAGACAGTACCAGACTTCATCAATATTTTCGATACCCTCCACACCAAATTGGGTATCAAATATTCTGAGCATCATCTGGTGCTCAAATATCGCGACTATTTACATAGATACATTCAAACATAAATGGGTTTCTTGGACATTGCCTCATTGGGCACAACTTATAGATACACTGTCAAGATTGAGCATAAATTTAAGCAGAAACGACGAGAGTTTGGATCTACAAACCCCTCATAGCCGAAGCAAGGAAAAAGCAACCCCAACCCACACAACAGAAAACCAAGTCGCAATGGCCTCCCTCAGGACAATCCGTCCAATCTGCAATGAAAGAAGGGCAACGAGAAGATGAATAAGGACACGAAAAAATGGTGTGAGTACCATAAAAGTCCTTGGCACAACACTGAGGAATGCCACTCCAAGCAATCCCTCGTGGTCGAGCTGAAGGCTTCCGATTCAAAGGCCGATTTTGATTCTGAGTCAAATCTTGAAGGAGGGAAGCAAATTATCGATGTTGAACCCAATGCCACGGTCGCTACCACCAAAGTTCGGCCAAGCGAACAAGAATAACCAGAGGAAGGGGAACGCCTCTTTCACTCGCAGATGTGGATCAAGGGGGATCTGATTCACTTCATTGTCGATAGAAGAACCTGATTTCAGTAGAGGTCATCAAGCGGTTGAACCTACCAATGACACCGCACCTGCAACCCTACACCATCGACTGGATTCGTCAAGGAAGAGATCTCCATGTCAGCCAACAGTGCCTTCTGTCCTTCAACATCAAGCCTTTCAAAGATGAGTTACTGTGTGATATTGCTCCCCTTGAAGTTTGTGATGTTATTTTAGGACAACCATATTTGTGGAAGCGTCATGCTATGTATGAGTCTATACCCCGCAGTGTTATTATTACTTTGGGTAGACAATTGTACAAGATCCTAGAGGTGGCACCGCTTACTGCTATTTTTTTAATCTCTGCTAAGCAACGCAGTAAGGTCATTTCACAGACTTGTAAGTTTGTCTTCTTTGTGATTCGTGCTCTTAGTAAGCATAAGGTCACCGCCACATCAGTGGCCTCTACACAACACCTCTCTTTGCGGCAGAAGCAAGTGGACAGGATCGTGGAAGAATACAAAGACATCTTCGTCTCACCTACAGGGGTACTGCCACATTGCCAAGTCAAGCATCCAATTGATCTGACCCCCGATACTCCTCTACCTAATGGACTAGCCTATCGATGCTTGCTGATCGAGAATGATGAAATCAGGCGTCAGATCCTAAAGCTTCTTGAAAAATGGCACATCAGACCCAACTCCTCCCCTTGCGGAAGCCTGATTGTACTAGTGCAGAAGAAGGACAAGACTTGGTGACTCTGCATTGATTACAGAGCCTTAAACAAAATCACAGTCAGGAACCACTATCCCATTCCCAGGATTGATGACCTTCTTCACCAAATCAAGGGGGAAAATTTCTTTAGCAAGATTGACCTAAAGTATAGCTACCACTAGGTTCCCATCAAACCAATGGATGTTTGGAACAAAACCTTCAAGTCTAAGGAAGGTCTCTACGAATGGCTAGTCATGGCCTTTGGATTAACAAATGCACCAACCACTTTCACGAGGTTGATGGATGATGTATTGCGACCCTTCACCAACTCCTTTGTGGTAGTATATTTGGATGAAATCCTCATCTTCAACAAAATGTGGGAGGAGAACATGCGGCATATTCAACAAGTTTTGAGCACTCTACGACAACACAAGCTTTATGCCAACTTGGAAAAATGATCTTTTGGCATGAACAAGGTCCAATAACTAGACTAAATTGTTGATGATCATGGGGTACATGTTGATCCAGCTAATATCCAAGTCATCCATGACTGGCCAGCCCTGACCAAACTGATCGAGCTTCAAAGCTTCTTAGGACTCACCAATTTTTATCGTCGGTTCGTGTTGGGATTCTCCCATATTGCCTGGGCCCTCAACCAGGTGACCAAGGGTAGTGGTAGGGCCAATTTTTTGTGCAACAATGAGCATTCGAATATATGAAACATCGTTTGTGATCAGCTTCAATACTCTCCTTGCCCAATCTGTAACAACCAATCAAGATTGAGACTTACGCAACTGACTATCCTGTGGGCGTAGTTCTCACTTAACATGGGCATCCAGTGGAATACCATAGTGAGACACTCTCTGATACTGTCCATAAATACCCCACCTATGACAAGGAAATGTATTCCATTGTACAAGCCAATCGTCAATGGAAACATTACATTCTAGGGACAGAGACAATCATACACACTAATCACAAGCCTCTGTAGTTCATACAAACAAAGGGGAAATTTCATAATGACCGCCATTAGAAGTGGTCCACCTACCTGCACCAATTCCATATCAACATCAAGTATAAGACATGTATCTCCAATTGTGTCACTGACTTCCTCAGTCGACCTCCTGTGGCTGCACTTACCACTGTGCTCCATTCCTGTGGACATGAAACATCGTAGTGGCCCCAACTTTACCAGCAAGATCCAGACTTTGCCACTACATATCAACTCTTGGGTACATTCACCCCTATCACTAATTTTCACATTTAGGACATACTCTTATGCCACCTGGGCCATCTCTGTGTTCCTACAAGCGAGCGTGCAAAGCTGATTTTGGAATCCCACTACAGTCGGGTGGCAGGACATTTTGGCATAGATAAAACTGTGGCCATCCTTCATAAACATTTTTATTGGCAAAAAATTTGACTGGTTGTCAGAAAGTATATTGGATCTTGCACTGCTTGCGCCATTTTCAAGCCGGTCATCAAGAAGCAAGGCTTATACACCCCTCTGCCTATTCCTGAGAAGCTGTGGGAGTCCATCTCCATGGATTACATGTCTGGTCTGTCGTCCACCAAGCATGGAAATGATTGCGTGTTTGTGGTCATTGATTAGTTTTTGAAGATGGCCATCCTCACAGCTTGTAAAAAGACTGTCACAGTGGCCGACACTACCAAGCTCTTCTTCGAACGAGTTTGGGTTCACTTTGGGATACCACAGACCATCATCTCCAACCAAGACAACATGTTCCTCAACACCTTTTGGTCAAGTCTCTAGTCTCTATTGGACACCAAGCTCACAAAATCTACTTCTTTCCACCCCCAAATCGATGGCCAAACCGAGGTCATCAATTAGATGATTGTCCACATCCTGCACATGTACAATTCTAAGCATCCTCATACATGGGATGAGAGTCCCCCATATGTCCAACACAATTACAATAGGGCTCTCCATAGTTCCACCGACCATAGCCCATTTCAGGTGGGTCTAGGATTCCAACCATTGGGACCCATTGATGTGGCACTTCCTCTTGCCACTGCATAGACAAACTCTTCCCTTGATCAGTCTGTGGTCGAAAAAGCCACCAGATTCATTGAGCATATTAAGCACATCCGCCAACAGGTCCAAGCGATTTTGCAGAAATCCAATCCTAAGTACAAGCAACACCATGATAAACACAGGGTAACACACTAGTTTCAGGTTGGTGACAAAGTCTGGTTACATTTACATAAGGAGCATCTCACTGGGCCCCATCGGAAGCTTCGACCACTTTGTTATGGGCCTTACACTATCACCAAGGCTGTGGGTAGCAATGCTTTTGAGCTCAACACTCCACCCTTCCTTGGTCTGCATCCAATATTCAATGTGGACCTCCTTTGACTATATTTTCCACCATTATTGAACACCTCTGAGATCACCAAACAACTAACACCAACATAGCTAAACCTTGACCGCATGGAATAAGCATCCACCGATCATATAGTGGACACATAGGTCAAGGGAACTCACCAACAACAAATCCATCTTTATCGGGTTGTCAAGGTAGGGCAACCCTACACCAAGGCAAGTGGCTCACCCGGGGCCAAATCCAACAGAATTTTCCTCACCTGATGGGGGAACTCAACGCAATGGAGACCATTGCTTTCTAATGGGGGAGGATTGATCCAGATGGATATTGGTGGCCACCCACCTATTTCAATTGGCTCCTTGTGTCTATTTTTTGTTCAACACGTCTTTCTGTATTGCTTTATAATTGTGAGTTCTACACCTTTGGGGTTGTTTGAAGCCTCACATATTCTCCAAGTGGATACAGGTGGCCTCTCGCCTAATCCAACTGGCCTATTTTGTATGTTTTCATGTCAACACATCTTGATGTACTTTTAGGGTTGTTTTGGGGCCCTAAACATTGTTTTTTTGGCTCACCACAGTCATATTGTAGACAAAGTGAGATTCTAATGGGTAGAACATGTAGCTCTATGAAATACCTTTCCAACGGGCTATCACGTGCCTAAAACGGAGGTCGTATACAAAAGTTATGACCCTAGGAAGTTGAGGTACCAAATTACACCAACTTACCCATAGGGCCCACATGAATTTTGGCGTTTCACCTTCTAGGGTTAGGTTTTTGGATGTCTAGGGTTTTGGCATTCATGAGTAATATGAAAAGGGCATATGGATCCTCATTGTAATCCATTCTTCTCAGACAGATGCGGGTAGCAGCCACATCTCTTCTTAGAGATAGCTACCACCATTTGAGCAAGTTTGAGTTTTGTAGTTTTACAGTTTCAAGATATTTCATTATTTAATAGAAGATATTGTTCACTGAATATTTGTGTTATTCTTCCTATATCTATGTTTATGGTATTCAGTCTGTAATCAGTTCGTTCCGCTCCTAAATCCGGATCAACTAGAGTAGCACAACGAATACGGGGGAGTATTCTTATGGAGAGCCACACCATTTGAAAATTCTATTGAAGGTTAGTGAGGATATGATCGCGATAGCTATGGGACACTTTGATGATACACATGCATTGGTGGTGGAGTATTGTTGGAGGGCCACATTGGCACATGATATTTTCGGAGGTGATTTTTTTATTGCGGATTTTCAGACACTTAGAGAGGCAGTGATAGTGATGAGGTCTGACTTCCAGAATCTCTTTATGGATAGAGATTACCTTCTAAAGATTGGTGAGATGTACCATGGGGTGTTGGAGGAGAAGGATAATGAGGTGGATCGACTCACTCATGAGTTGGTGAGTGCACATGAATTCTTGAAGAGCACACACATAACCCTTCAAGAATTAAAGTCTAGAGTAGACCGGCTCCTTGAGGAGGCTAGCCAGATATCCACTACATCCATTTCAGTGGAGAGTCAGTTATATGTTTCAACTATGTTACTAGAGGATGTTGGTGACATTGAGGGCTTGCAGACATTTGCAGAGAGATATGAATCAAAGGCTTTTGATTATGCACATGTTTTGCAGTATGGGTATCAGGAGCCACTTCCTTTCGAGATCCCATTGAATGCTCGAGTCATGATCATGGTTGAGACAGTTGAGAAGATACCTCGTGGATTAGTCAACATGGAAGTATATGCATCCAAGTATTGTGGGGACGGGTATATTACGGATGAGGACACATCCATTTGGGACCCAGGTTCAGCTGACACGAGTGTAGTGATATATACAGTGGCACATACATGATACAAAATGATATGTAGTGATATACAATAATATGCAGTGGTGTGCAATGGTATACAATGTTATGTAGAGGGGTAAAATGGTACATAATGGGAGACAATGAAGTCCATGGGAGAGTCATACTCCCACTTGATGCAGCATGGTTGGTCTAGAGGAGGATGATCCACTCTTTTGAAGTAGTACATGTACCCTGGAGGATGTATTTTTAGTAGCAGTAGTGTTTGTGATTATCGAGGGAACATGGTTGACCAATTGTGTGAGGTGGTGCCTTTGGAGGCATGCAGTGGTATATGGTGTTCATCAATTGATTGCATACATAGATTAGAGATGATGATTGTATGGATTTCGATAGTTATCAATATAGCACAACAACAATCAATAGGCCTTGGGAGTGATGGAATTCCAATTCTTTGGTGGTATTTGGGTATTCATTTGAGTGATCGATTGCTTCAGATGGTGATGATGACCGATAGATTTGTGATAGTGATTGGTCTGTTCTATGTTTGGGATGTTGATAGTGGGGAAGTTGAGACTTACTTCATATGGAAGGATAGATTTCTTTCTTGATACCCGATATCGAGTTTGGCAATGAATTTGTAGACTTAGACTTCACTGAGACATATTTACAAGGGATGATTCGAGATAATGGTTTCATTCCCTTCAGGGATTTCAGCTTGGGGTTCCTAGAGAGGAGGATCTAGATTGGGCACGTTGGTCCGACAGTGATGATCAGAGTGGTGCAATAACAACATGGTGGTTTCCTTCTAGGATTAGTTTAGGACCCGGGTATTACATTGTTTGACAGTTTAGCTACCATTGGAGATGAGAGAGCGGGTTCTAATTTTCAGGAGTTTACCCTTGGGATTCCATGGGTTGGAAGTTGGGAAGCTGGGAGAGTCAACCATTACTTTCAAGAGCTATAGATATGGAGCATTGGATCAATGTCTCAGGTGGAAAATTCTATGATGGGTGGAACGAGTATTTACAGTATCTATTTTCTCTATTGATCGTTGGTCTTAATGAGGCCTCTTGTGTGAGTACATTGTAGGATAGTATTGTGGGCGATAGGTGCCAGATGTCTTTCATATTGGTTTGGGACCTGAGGATCACTCTCATTTTAAGTTTGGTACAACTTTTTTATTAGAGGGTTGTGATGGCATTGCTTGAGGACAAACAATCTTTGGGAAGGAAGGACTGCAATGTTCCCATTTTTGGATTCCCCTACCTTGCAGTCAGAGGAGACTTTATGAGTTTACGTCAGCCTAACCAAAGGAGTAAAATTAGGATAACAACGAGCTCAAGAATTTTGGAGGAGTTTTATTGGCCCTGGATGGCCCATTCACCATCTTTCATCATCATGATCATTTCCGCATAGTTCGCTCTTGGTTCCATGGCATTCCAACGATTTCCATAATTTTGGGTTATTATTGAGCAATTTTTAATTAATTACATTGAAGATGCTATTTGGGGCTTGTTTCTTGGAGAAACACTTTAGTGTCATAGCTCGTTGGAACTAGAACGAAAATATTTACAATATAGGATGAAGAAAAGTGAATTTCAGTGGCTGGAGAAGTTATAAGGGAGAATTAATCACTTTTTGGAGTTAAAAGGGTCATTAAATTAATAAAGTGATTTTATGAAGAAATATTAAAGATGAATTAAAAGTCACTTGAATGGAAAAAGTTGAAAGGGGGTATAAAAGAGAGACATGGGCTTCTATTCTCTCATTATATTGATGCAAATTTTGATTGACTTGGAGAGCTCTTGGATCTTTAGATGGTTCAGCGTAAACCCTAGTGTAGATTAGTTTCGGTGGTGAGAGATCCACCCTAGCTAATACGGTTTTGGTGGTGAAAGATTCCACCCTAGCCATTGATTGGGAAGGCCATCCAGGTCTTCCATTTGGATTTCACGGTTGAGGAGCTAGATCTACCATTTTGCAACAATTTTGGGGCTTGAGGAAGTTATATCATTATTGTGCAGGGTGAGCTATGGTGTAGGAACCGAGATCTATTGTTGAGAGGTCGAAATCCCTTGGAAGAGTTCATATTTCCTTTGCTTGGTCAACTTCCTACTTGTACAAGTTGTGTTTGGCTAAAATAGGGGTGAATATACTATGAAGAGGGCGTATTTCCCTTGGATGGGCGAGTTACTCTACTGTTGGGCCGTTTTCTTTTGCTGGAGGACAAATTTCTTCCTTGCTAGGCCGATTTCAAGGTACTAGATTAGTCTACCTCAGATCTGGGTTGAGTTCTCACCTATACTAGGTCATATCTCTCCTTGTGGCCGAGTTTTCCTTACATGGAGGATGATTTTCCTGTGGTTGTTGTCATTACTGTCGAGGGGCAAGTTTGGTTGTTGCTGGAGAGGTAAAAATGGGCAGTTGTTAGCTATAAGATTGCCACCCTTTCCTGGACTATTGTGTATACATTTACTGGAATATTTCTTGAGCTTCCATACCAGTTATCAACACAGGAGAATTGTTGCAACTTATTGTCACCCACAGGCCTATTTTTCTCAGTAATTTGCAAAGGCATCAAGCAGAAATTACACCAGGTTTCTCTTATTTATCACTGTAACATCATTGTTGAGGTTTATGATTGTTTTGTTGTTCATATTTTCTTTGTGGAAACTTTTTTGAACCATTAACATCAGCTATTATTTTAACAAGTCAGACATCAATAAATAATATCAACTATTTTGTGGTATTTCTCTGTTGTTGTAGTGTTTTTGTTTAATTTATTTATGTGGGTTCTTTGTTGTAACATTTGGCATGAAAATCTAAGTATTTATGTGGCATTAAAACCCTCAAACGTCTCTTAAAAACTATGTGAAACCAATCCAACAACTACCTGTTGTTCATGAGATTGATTCTAAGGCTTAAAGAATAATGTCAGGCATCAAAGGTTTTAAATGAAGTGTTTTGTGAGTGCTTTTTTCTTCCCTCAGTTTTCTGAGAAATAATCTTTAAATGAAATTAATGATACGACAGTACAGAGGTTGTATCTCATTATCTCAGTCACAATTATAGTGCCAAATGGTGTATAAATATTGATAAAACTGTTAAAACAAAGTCAGGTATCAATTACAGATAAGTCTCACCTTGTTTACAATAGAAGATGCACCCTTGCATAGGAGATAGAAATGCAGTAATTCACACAGATCACAGTTCTTGTTTTACTCAGAGTAATAACAAAGGAAAAGTTGTTCCTGAATAAACCACTAATATATTATGATCACAGTAGATGTAGTACTAAATTGCAATCAATCACTCTTGAAGAATTATAGAAAGAAATTCATAGAAATGGAAACACAAAGGGAACACATAACTCAATTTGAACGAAACTTAGAATCTCTATCTGCACTTGTATTAATACTTAAAAATATTTTCTCTTTTACATTCGATAAGAAGCAACCTCGAATAGATCTGAAACCTATCTATTTATACAAAAATTGTCACAACTGAAAACCGTTGGACTTCCCACAATGTATGACTAAAAATTGAATACATCCGAATAAAATAACAGTATGCAAATATTGTTGAGTTTGGCTGGCGCTTCCTCTATCTCTTTGTTTGCTTGCAGATGCACTCACTTTCCTTTGATCTTTCAACCGCGTACACATGTTCATTAAGGCCACCACAATCATTCGACTTACTGTCTTTTCCATTTGACATTGTTGCCATCTGTCCCTTCGAATGTGTTTACTGGGATAATGAATTGTAGTTGAAGACATGGGGGGGGGATAATTAGATGAATAAATTAGCATTGGATCGTTATGGGATGGCCATTGGTTACAGGGGAGAGTAAATGTTCACAAAAATAATGATGGGGGGACACGTGTCCAATAAGGAGGTGGGATGAGTGGATGCAAGAATGTGAGTGGTAGGGATAGACGGGGTAAGTGACGGTTGGAGGGTGAAAGGTAGAGTGGGTGGAGAAAGTGGACACCGTGCATGATCTTTCATTTTCTCCCAGATGCACTCACTTTTCCCTGTTCAATGCATTGGGTGCACCTATCCATCAATGATACCACGAATCTTGAAGGCTTAATCCTCTCATTTAATTCAAAGGAAAACATCTTCTTCTGTATTTGGGGTAGCTTCTCCTAGATCTTGTTCACTTCTTGGAATATGACCTGATATTGTGAACATGGATTAACCAACCATTCATTGATTTTAAGTAAATCAATCTGGCTCATCTCTTGGATGGTCGCCTGAGTGTTTTCCTTTTTCTTTCTGGAGCTTTGCTGGTTCATTTCTATTTCGATTTGCCCCAAGGCCTATGAGATGCTATTCCCTTCAAACTCAATCAACTTTTTATTTATTGAGAATAATGCCTCTAGACAAGCCTCTTTTACATCTCTGGAAAGTTTCTTGCTTTCTTCCATATTTGTTTCCTAGGTTTTTAGGGCCATTTTGCCTCTTACTTGTTCAGAATGAGAGAGAAGGGGAATATCAAGGGTATTATCTCTCTGCTTCCATATGAGAACTTCTTGAAACTTAGACCAAGCTGAGCAAGCCTCTTTTTCCCTTACATAAATATCTTTTAGAGAAAGGTCTACTACCTGATAGCATTTCTAAATAACATCTAATTTTTGATACAGTTCTTGCTGGGCAACTTCCAACCTCTCATTGATTTCTAATGCTTGTGCTTTGAAGGCCGAAATGTTTATCACTGTGTTCTCTATTAGAGTCAATCTGGCCTGCAACTGCTCAATTAAATTGTCATGCTGAGTGATCAAACCTTAGCTGGTCTGTGAACTTTGGTAGAGAAACTCAAGTTTATCATGTAACTGCTTAATTTGATGCTGATGACTAGCCTTGATTTGTTCAATTTCCTGGTTCATCCTGCTTTTAACAGTCTGCTCTGTACTGTATATCTCGTTCTACAATTTCTCTACCAAGAGGAATTTCTATCGCATTTGTTCGCTTAAATTGTCCACTGACCATTGATTGGCAGAGGGGCAAAAGCCCCTAATGAACCTGCAACTTCTTTCACAAACTCTGGACCATCATGGTCTTTCCCATCATACACCAATCTTTACTTTTTAGTGATAACTCCATCCTTTTGGTGAAATTCTCTCTTTACGATAGCTTTTTGTTTCTTGCTGAAAAAGAAATCTGAGGGAGGCATCTCTTCGGGAAAGATAGGAGTAAGGTCACCTACAAAAGTGAGTTCGAAAGTAGGATTTTCAAAGCTGGTCTGTAAAGGGGTTAATGATGTGATAGAAGAACTAATTTCGGTGGAAGGTTCTTGTCCTATTGTATTCAGGGTGCCAGTAGGAGTAGCTGGTGTTGAATGAGGGACAACTTGTCTTGGATTCATGAAAGCTTCGAACTGAGCTAACACCTGTGGATCATTCAGTCCTGACAATGACACTCTTATTTCATAAAATAACACCTCTGGTATTTTTGGGACTTCCTCCACTTTGTGCTTAGCGGAGAAACTTGGCTTAGATCCTGTAGGCCTAGATTTATGTGAAGGAGACGTGAGTATTGACTCTCCTTGCCATATCTTTGGTAAACTATTTCGTCTGTGTTTCTGAAAGCCAAGGAAACCAACTTGTTGGTTAAGTGGCAGAGTCTGGAATCTGCTTTGGACTTCCTCATAAGATCTAACTCTCTTGAACATTTCGTCATAAGGAGAATTCTCATGGATGTATCGCTTCATGTTAAACTGAGCAAGATGATTTTCCACAATCTTATGTGGATCATGCTTCTTGAACTCGATGTCAACTAATTTGACATCTTCTAGGGCTGTGGCCTCGACTTTAGAATGACCGAAATCTAATAGTGTGAACATGCCAACTTGAATGGGTAAAGTTGGCCAAACCTTTTTCTGAGCTGCTTTCAACTCCTTGCTGATACCTCCTGCTACTTTTTGGTATGCCACTTCTTTGCACACCATCCTGTCGGGTAAAAACTATGGGAGAGCATGAGGAGGAAAAAAAAAACTAAATACTCTGTTATAGGAGAAATTCTCCTTAATGAACCAGTCTGCAAGTTTGCCTAAGTTCCCCATAATATTTTCTGAAATCCATGGTGGCGGGTGATCATAAATAGTTATATAAACATGCACTACAACGTTGGGATACATTTCGTAAAAGAAATATTTGGCGTTCTCCTCCCATAATTTGGAGTGATAGAAATGAATTGGCTCAGAACTGGCTGGGGTCCAACTCTAGTTCATCAAGGGAAAAGGGGTCGTGAAACAGATGGCATCCATAACATATGCCGACATGTAAAAAGTGGCTCACTACCCTTTTGATTTTGTTGATTTATACTCAGCGATTTCCTTGGCTAAATTATCACATAGCATTTTACCACAATTGAAGGTATAACCCTTGCCTACCTCATTCATGATGGCTATCCACTCCACTGAGAAATGTGTAGGGTTCTTCTTCCCAAACAGGGGATAGAGCACCATGGCTACTTACAACATATGAGTGTTTAAAGATGTCGTGGCATACATACCATGAGCGTCGACTCTGAATTTTTCCAGATGTCCCCACCAGGTCTTGACTATATCATGACCATTTCTAGCATATTGGGTGCATTCCTTTCTCTCAAACTCTAGAAGAAATGTGGCATTGTAAGTGTGTTTAGGGGTAGGGTAAATATTGTACATTACTTGTAGGTGTTCTGGTTGGAAAGAGCCAACGAAGACCTACTGGTGGTTGATGATGCTCCTAGTTTGGATGTCGACATGTTCCAAAGCCCAGATTATCATATCATTGTAGGGTATGATTCTTGGTCGTGCATCAATCTTATGCAGTTTCGACTGCTCTACATGTCTAAGAATAGCTATAAAGGCCTTGTCATCTTCTTCGACATAGTCATCTCGACAGTTAATGATCTCATTCTCTAAGACATAAAAAACCTGCTTCCAAGTTTTAATGGCATCTGCAACTCGCAGAGTCGTGTCTAATAGAACATCTGCATTTGGATTTGAATCATCACCTGATGCGTCAAGATTCTTTGTAGATTTTCGTGGCGCATAACCCTCAAGAAAATAGAATTATCCTACCTGTGACAAGAGAAGTCTGTAAGCTCTATACTGAATAGAAAACTGCTAATTGCAAATGGTAAAAATGATTTTGAAATTCGAAGTGCTTTATTCAAAAAAGTCTATTGATCTTCGTATAGCTCTACTGATGAAGAATTTATTAAACTTAATGGAATTCATTACCTAGTGATTCAAAATCTTTGTTTTAAATCATTAACCTTAATCAATCATAAATTTCATTAATACTTCGATGGTTTACGTTCGAAAGTTTTGGATGTGACAGGGTGGAAATCTCTAGAAGCCCAAATTCGCAGAGGAGTTAATCTCTGAGTAATCACTTTTATGTCTTAATTAATCATGTTTAAAACATTGTATTAGCTTTAGGTATTTCAGAAGTTTGGAATTCAAAAGTTTTGAATATAGCGCAAGAGAAATTTTCTGAAATCTGAAACTGCGAAGTGATTTATTAATGCTTAATCATGACTAATTAAAGCCGTTAACTATTTTATTAATTCCTTGAAAACCCTTTTTACTTTTTGTAATCATTTTACTTCGACGCTTTGATAATCCGGGGATTGTGAGATAAAAAAATCCCAAAGAGCAATCTCTCGGAGTGACGTGGCAGGGATGACGTCATTCAGATGATGTGCCAAGGAAATAGAGGTACGATGTGTCACTTGAAAACATGTGAATCATCAAACAAGAATGTCAAAAGTAAGTGCCATGTGTCAATTCAGGAAAACATTTTTAAAGGAAACGTGTCCTATGATTCGTGTCCGTAAGTTCTTTAGGAAGGTCACGAGTGGCTATCTTCGGGACTTCGGAGTTTCAGGGTTTTCATTGTTTATGTTTGCTGGAATACCCGAAGCGTGAAGCGACTGTTAAAGGATTTCTTTTAAAACTTAGGTGACTTCGAAACTTTGGAGGTCATTAGGACTGTTTGATCAAATTAGAGTAACTTATTGACGATAGATATCATAGGCACCTTATTTCTACATAACAACCCACAAATTTATTTCGATTTTAAAAGGTCGCTTTCTAGGATTTTTGCTTTTTTGGGTAATTTTTTTTTTCTAAGAGGTAAAATGTATGAAGCTCAAAAGATTAGAATTATGCGTTTTGTAACATAGGATCCATCCGGGGATTGTGGATCCTTGTGAGGCGTGAAATAAAAATAGACCAAGTGCCTTTATTGGGTAAATGGAGCCATTATTGCTTTTTGAAAAACAGGTTCCTATTTTATTTGATAATTAATCATACATAGAAAAACGAACTTAACCAAATCTCAAAAAACCTTCAAAACATACTTAATGATTGATCTCAAGTTAGGCTATTTAAAATTTCCTTTTTCTAAAACTGATTTTAGAATTTTTTAAGATAATCAAAATAACTTTAACTAAAGGTCAAACAAATATAACAATTTATTTAGGGAGTCCCTAGTTGGTTCAAGATGTAAATATCACCGGAAAGAAAACTAGATAATAGAGTATGACATATAGATATGTATGAAAACCTTTCAGATATCATAGACGTTGCTTCACTGCCAGCGAGCCTGTTCAGTACCCCGGTGAAGTTATCTACTTCTCCCATTGAATTTCCTTTCACCACTTCAATTAACACTTTTGCATTTTACTTCGACGCTTTGTTAATCCGGGGATTGTGAGATAAAAAAATCCTGAAGAGCAATCTCTTGGAGTGACGTGGCAGGGATGACGTCATTCAGATGATGTGCCAAGGAAATAGAGGTACCACGTGTCACTTGAAAACATGCGAATCATCAAACAAGAATGTCAAAAGTAAGTGCCACGTGTCAATCCAGGAAAATATTTTTAAAGGAAACATGTCCTATGATTCGTGTCCGTAAGTTCTTTAGGAAGGTCACAAGTGGCTATCTTCAGGACTTCGGAGTTTCAGGGTTTTCATTGTTTATGTTTGCTGGAATACCTGAAGCGTGAAGCGACTGTTAAAGGATTTCTTTTAAAACTTAGGCGACTTCGAAACTTTGGAGGTCATTAGGACTATTTGATCAAATTAGAGTAACTTATTGACAATATATATCATAGGCACCTTATTTCTACATAACAACCCACAGATTTATTTCGATTTTAAAAGGTCGCTTTCTAGGCTTTTTGCTTTTTTGGGTAATTTTTTTTTTCTAAGAGGTAAAATATATGAAGCTCAAAAGCTTAGAATTATGCGTGTTGTAACATAGGATCCATCCAGGGATTGTGTCTCCTTGTGAGGCGTGAAAGAACAATAGACCAAGTGCCTTTATTGGGTAAATGGAGCCATTATTGCTTTTTGAAAAACAGGTTCCTGTTTTATTTGATAATTAATCATACATAGAAAAACGAACTTAACCAAATCTCAAAAAACTTTCAAAACATACTTAATGATTGATCTCAAGTTAGGCTATTTAAAATTTCCTTTTTCTAAAACTGATTTTAGAAATGTTTAAGATAATCAAAATAACTTTAACTAAAGGTCAAACAGATGTAACAATTTATTTAGGGAGTCCCTAGTTGGTTCAAGATGTAAATATCACCGGAAAGAAATCTAGATAACATAGTATGACATATAGATATGTATGAAAACCTTTCAGATATCATAGATGCTGCTTCATTGCCAGCGAGCCTGTTCAGTACCCTGGTGAAGTTATCTACTTCTCCCATTGAATTTCCTTTCACCACTTCAATTAACACTTTTGCATTTCATTGAGATGAGGGCAATCGATATATGAATTTCTTTTCATCATGTCTTTTGGACAAAATGGGGGAAATCAAATTATGAATTTTCTTTCACCATTTGTCTCATATTTTAATATTTTGAAGTGGGGGCAATCAATCTGTATGTAACATACAAGGGATGATATCTGTTTAAATTTTTTGAAAAGAAGGTCTGTCACAATTTTGATAATGCTCCGAAGCTAACTTTCTTCCAATTTTCATTACACCTTCGTCTATAGGAATTTTTTTTATGGGAATCTTAATCTTTCAGGGATCAAGCTTGAGCGAATTAGTCATTTTGAAGTCCGATAGAAGAGCTAAAATTATCAGGATTAGCCTAGACATACTTTTTCAATTAAAATCAAAGGAACATAAATGTTTTCGCCTAATTTTGTTTTGAAAACATGTTTTTAAGTTTTCAGAGTCAAGGTAAGTTTCTTTCTTTCTACGAAGACTAAGAAAAGATAAAGAAAATCTGAAGTGGATAAGAACTTGGGGATAGGAAAAAATAACCAAATGGAAGATTCAGAGGACCTGACACAAAATATCTTAATCCTACAAAGTTCGTATATTTAGTTCAAACTTCCTTCGGGCTTATTTCTTTTTCTTTTTATTTTTACTTCAGAGTTGGATTTATAATTTATCAACATCACATTTTAAGTTGTAATTTTATACCTCTCTGATTTTTAGGTCGGGTGATAGCATTATCATGAAAAAAACTTCCTTCACATTCATTTCAAAAAGATTTTTCTTAAAATTTCATTTGAACTAGAAGAGTAGGAACTCATACCTTATTTTCCTTTTGAACTTTCAGCAAGGTAGATTATTAATTTATCACTTGTCTTTAGAGAAATCAAATGTTTGAAAAACGAGTGTCGATTTTTGATTCATCCTCATCTCCTGTTCGACAAGATTTATTCAGCGAGAGGAACAAAATGCAAAAAGTCATAAAATCTCGTAGAATAGGGATGATATGTGCTACAAATGTTTTTACTTTTCGTTTCAATGATGTCAAGAAATCGCAAAGTTATTGAAAATATTTACAATCGATGATCAACTGACTCAGGTAATTTACAAAAAGAAAATAACAATTGAAAATCAAAACGCCAATGTCAATCCAATCCTATATATACAATGGAAATCTAAAATGTAACTACTCCATGAAATTTTTTAAATAACACCCATTGATAGGAGCGTCAAGAATTTCTCCATCAATATTTTCCAGCGAGAATGAGTTTTTTCCCTCAGTAGTTGCAATTTTGAATGGTCAAAACCAAAGATGGTCGAATTTTCCATGTTTCCCTACACCTTCCTTTCTAGCTTCTCATTTTAGAACTAAATTGCGAGGAAGAAACTCCCTGTCTTTGGATTTTTTTTTTATCAAAAAGGGATTTCATATTATCCTAGTACTTTTAAGCTTATCATCCACTTCTACTCTGTTATGGTGTACTTCGATGATTTGATTCATTCTTCTCGTAACATCATTTGGCTCTTCGTTCACATCCTGCAAGAGTTTCATCACAGGAAGAGAAAGATTAATAGGAAGGATAATTTCGGTTCCATAAACTAATTGGAAAGGAGACATACCTATAGATTTCTTTGTGCCAATTCAGTTTGCCCATAAGGCGTACTTTAAGTGAATATGCCAAGATTTTTTATTTTCAGTCAAAACTTTCTTTATTATAGTCATCAGACTCTTGTTAGATGATTCAACCAACCCATTCCCCCGAGGATAGTAATATGTAGAATGACCTAAAATAATATTGTATTTCTAACATAAATTGATCATTTCCATAGATTTAAAACCTGGGCGTTATCACTGACTATTTTTCTAGGACAACCAAATCTTGCTAGGATGTTTTCTTCCAGAAAGTTTATTACTACATAATCCGTAGCACTCCGAGTTGGAATGGCTTCAACCCATTTCGTAAAGTAATCAATAGAGGTTAGAATCCATATATGTTGAGCACTGGATTGTGGATGGATTTCTCCAATGAAATCTAGGCCCCATTGTTGGAAAGGAGCTTCAACTTTTACTGGAATTAAAGGTAAGGCAGGGAGATTTTGCTTACCAACAAACAATTAGCATGGATTGCAAGCTTTGACCTTTTCATTTACATCAGTGAATAACTTTGGCCAATAATATCCTGCCCTTGAAATCTTGTAAGTCGTTTCTCTTCAGGCATGATGTCCTCCACATATTCCTTCATGAAATTCATTAACGACACCTTCTATTTCAGATTCTGTCAGGCAACATAATAAGAAACCCAACGGGTCTTTCTAGTATAACTTGCCATCAACAATGCAATACTTAATTGCATGTAGCTTTAAAGTTCTTTCTTTAGAAGGAGTCATGTCATTTAGGCATTGAAGAGTGAGGAGGTATGTAAAAATATCACGGTACCAGGCAGAGGAAGAAAACTTATCTTCAATCTGAATTATAGGTGCTTGATTGTCAATTTCCTCTATATCTAGAAGAAAATCATGTGATTCAAAGTTATTTATTCCAAGTGCTCTGAAATTTGATTCGACCAACAAACTTTCCAGACCTTGACCTTTCATTAGCTTGGTTGGTTTCACTTCTAGATCAAACTTTTGAATTTTATCCAACCATCTACCTCTTCTTCCATCATTTTCTGTCTGAACGTAGATATCTTTAATTGCATTTGTTGGTACATAAGCAATTATTTCGGAGTGGAAGACATATGTTCTGAAGGCTTTGAGAGCCTTCACCATTTCATAAGTTTGTTTTTCAAGAATATCATACCTTAGCTCTACATCTCTGAGGCTTTTGCTGAAAAAGGTTATTGGTTGTTCGAATCCTTCTTCGTTCTTTTGAAGGGGCACTGTTGCGATAGTATGTTCAGAAGTGAAAGAGAAGATTAAGATTTCTTTTGTATAGTCCGGACTTACCAATATTGGTGCTTCTCCTATAGCTTTCTTAACAAGATTGAAAGATGCTTTGGCTTCTGTAGTCCATTTTACGTCACTGTCCTTTTTTAGCATGTCTGTAATCAATTTGATTATTTCAGCAAAGTTAGGAATAAATCTCCGCAAAAAAATGATCTTACCTAAAAAAGATTGAATCTCTTTTCTATTTATAGGAATATTGATAAGGTCAATAGTCTCCACTTGCTTAGGATCAACCTTGATTCCATCTTTTGAAACTATATGACCTAAAAGTTTACCCTCTTGCATAACAAAGTGTGATTTTTGGGGGTTACGAGACAAACCAAATTTTATGCATTTTTCAAAAGTTTGTCTGAGGTGTATCAAATGTTTTGCGTCAATATTGGAAAAAACTGTCAGATTGTCTAGATAAATAACAACAAACTTGTCTCTCTCACCGACGAACGCGATGTCCATTTCTCTTTGGAAAGTTGCACCCACATTCATTAAACCAAAAGACATTTTATCATACATAAAAGTTCCCCATGGAGTAGTAAACGCAGTCTTTTCCCTATCATCTTCATGAACAACGATCTAATTATATCCTGAGGAACCATCAATCATAAAAATTCTATTATCCCCTACTACCTTCTTTAAAACATGGTCCATCTTTGGGAGTGGGTAGTTATCTTTAAGAGAAGACCGATTTAAGTTCCTAAAGTCAACGCAGAGTCTTATTTCGCCGTTCTTCTTTCTAACAGGGACCAAATTGGCCACCCATTTAGAGTATCTGAGGGGGACAATGATTTTTGCATCAAGGAGTTTTTTAATCTCTTTTTCTATTACTGGCAGAAGAATCGGGTTTATCTGTCTAAGCTTATTCCTGAAAGTTTTAATACCATGTTTTAAGTGAATCTTGTGTTCAATAACAAAAGTATCATAAGTTTTTAAATCATCATACGACCATGCAAAAACATCTTTATACTGTCTAAGTAACTTAGTGTATTTACTCTTTACTTGTGCCAAAAGATACTTTGATATTTTGACCATTTTGGGGCTTTCATTAGTTCCTACGTTACAATCTTCAACTTCTTTGGGTTGAGGTCGCAAAGTAGATTTCAAAGGTATATCATCCTGGTCAAACAACCTTTCTAAGGAGATCAAGCCTATGGGAATTTGATTGTTTTTAAGTAAGAGTATGCAGTGATTTTCAATCTTATCTTGGAACTTCTCTGGGTTTTCTCCTTCCTGCATAATCCAAGCAGGATCATTCTGGTTTTCTTGATCTATGTGGGTCTCAAAAAACTCATCGACTGATCGAGGGGATCAAATTTTGCTCAAAATTCAAAGTTCTTGGAATCGCTTCAAAATGAACAGGGACGTAGGCCTCGACGTCACAAACCCAACGCACTTCGAATGGGTTCAAACATACATTGTATGAGTGAGATATCATGTTTTGTCCAATTTTCCAAATAGACAAAAATTGCTGACTGTACAGTCCGTATAGATGATGTGGCAGGGGCCCGTACGCTGACGTGGATGATCATACAGATGATGTGGTAGAAGATGACATGGAATTTTGGTGACATGGGAGAATCGGGTGTCGACACGTGTCCTCATCAGTATGAATGAAACGGTTCCACGTGGCCCAGTCACGGGCTGCCACGTGGCACCCCCTTTTGTTGGCATTTGGTAAAATTTTGGAGTCCACAGGACTCGACCTCGCGACCTCCGGGCAGGGCAGAGTCTTGGCAAAGGCCACCAACCGGTGCGCTACCATAGTGTTTCTTAACACTATATATTTTTAAATTTATTTAAGCTTGTTTCACATATATTTCGGGTGCGGGTTTGGGCTGGGGCTTAGCCCCAACCCTCAGGTTTGAACACTGCACCATGTGACCACCACTACACAAACGACGTGTAGTTTTCTTGTGATTCAAATGGTCCGATTTTTGGGTAGCTTCCACTTCTCTTACACTCATGCCACGATGAAACTTAGCCCCGGATTTGCGTTGGGACATGGCCATATGGCCCCCCCATGCACCCAACACCTCCAACTTTGGGGGCCCAAGATTCGCTAATGGTGCGACATTTTGGCACCAATTTCAGAATGCCTATGGGTACTGGGTTTAGGGACAGGAAAACGCCCAGAAGCTAGGTTGGACACACAAAGGTGTGCTTTGGCGAACTAGAGACAACAAGCTTGAAGGGGAAAACTTCCAGGAATCATATCTTCTCCATTTTTTGGCCAAACCAGGTGCCGAAAAAGACCAGCTAGGGGTTTTTGGACATTCTGGAGCCATTGGAGCCATCTATTTTGGAATTTTGAGCATTGTAAAGCAATTATTATAGAACTTTGAGCAAATAATATAAAAGATCCATTGGGAGCTGGACCAGGAGATGTAACCCAAGAGAGGGGTGAACTCCTTTATCATTTGCTGTGTTATGTGTTTATTGTTCATTGTTATTTGCTAGTTATTATTTGCACCTTGAATGTGAAAGTTCTCTAACTTATGTCTTTGCAAATTGATCCTTTTGTCTAAACACTCTTAATTTAAAACTTGCAAATATTTCAAAGTTACAAGCCTCTTCATTTTTAGATAAAGTTGGTATCAGAGCATAGGTTTTTGAAGGCTTGATTATTTGCAAGTGTTTTTTTTTTATGCTCACAAGGTTGAAGCTCACAAGAGGAGAAGGTCAACTTGTGGAGCCAAGTTCTCAACTTTCAAGAAGGACCATACAGTCACCTCAAGTTTCAAGGAGGCATTCACCAAGTATGGCTAATGTAGAGAGTCATGAAAATATTCCTTTTGAAGATGAAGATCTCAGAAAGGCTTTCATGGATATGAGAGAAATGATGAAAGTCTTGATGGAAGAAAGGAATGCAAGGTTGCAAGGTGAAAGATCCAACCCTTCAAAGGACAAGGGAGACAATGGTGATAAAACTCCAAAAGGAAATGGAGGGAATGGTGATACTCCACCTCCTTCACCTCCATCTCCCACTTCTTCTACCATTTCAAAACCACCTCCAAATTCTCCAAAGGGACATGGTAAAATTCCTCCACAAATTCCTTTGTTAAAGCTTGATATTAAATTTGAATTGCTAATGTACAATGGAGAGGTAAATGCTGAGAAATTAGATAATTGGATTCGTCAGATTGAAGTGTATTGTAGGATACAAAGAATTCAAGATGATGAAACTAAGATTCAACTTGCTTCTTTAAGATTGGATAGTGCAGCACTCATTTGGTGGGAAGCCAAAACTCAAGAGGACATGAATAAATATGGTAAGATTTTATCCTCTTGGAATGATTTCATTGTTGCAATTAAAAAACAATTTTATCCATTAGCATACATGCAAAAATCTATTATGGATTGGCAAAATTTTAGACAAGCTAAAGGGAAAAATGTGCAAAGTTTTACTCAAGAATTTAGAAGAAGAGATTTGGTTTTGGGAGTAGATTTGTCTTCTCAAGAAACTTTACTCAAA